>JAAIXJ010000089.1:0-26497 GCA_013403705.1 Heliconius hermathena
GACGTTGGAGATAGGTTATTAATATTGGGCGTAAGTAACCAGGTAGTGGTTTTCATCGTCTAAAGGTCGTCGGACTAGAGTATTGCAGTGTCCATTGGCTTTCCCACAATTCACACAGCGATTCATATCCATAGCGTGGCGGTCGTAAGATCCAAAAGATTTCAGAGTCCAGTGGGGAAGCGAGGCAGAGTCAAAGTCCGAGAAAAACAAAACAGTAGTCGTTGAAAATATCAAACAAACGGGAAAACACTCAAAACGCATCGACACGAACGTAATGACAGAAGCAAATGTTTTTTTTTTATTTTTTTTTATTTAATGGCCTGATTTTGAGATGACAAACAGAAGCAAAAATGCAAAAAATCATTAGACCAGGTATCATTGTCAATCAGCTGTCACATCTCTGATTTAAAATATGATTGACTTTAATCGATTAAGGATCTAAATCTTATTTTTTCATTTTTCTCCACTTCCAGATTGTCAATTAATTTATTATTTGCTATTCTCCTCCATTTTAAATAATAAAAAAATAGTAATTTTTTAGATCACATCTCAATTCTTTACATTTAGGCCCAAAAGTTTCAGTCTCCTTTCTTATTTACAAATATTTTTTATATGATTAAATTAAATATAATAAATCATGTAAAAATTAAAAAAAAAGGTACATACTCAAAAAATGTATGTACATTTTTTTTGTGCTTAATTAGTTTTATTTCATATTCTAAATTCAATACAATTCAATTTTCAAGAGGTGCAGATTGAAATCCCATTTAGTTTATTTTTTAATAACTAACTTAACTTTTCGCTGTATACTACTCCAGCGGGTAGTCAGGTATGACTTGTTCCTCCAGCACCACTATTAGTGTCTGACTAGCTTCGAAGACTGGTGTTCGTGGGATATTGTTTCACTTTAGTGGTGATGGGAAACTTTTATATATATTAAAGAGAATATTCGTCTGCAAGAAAATAATATTTATTTTCTTTTTCAAAATCAATATTTTTTGAGGGCTGATTGGAAGTTTTGAAGTTTTCCTTTTCTTCATTTCCTTTGCATTCCCTGCACTTTCTTCTCCACTCCCCCCATCTTACCACATTCTTCCTCTCTACTTCCTTGTTCCTCTCCACTGCTTCTATACTTTTCTCCCCTCTCTCCCTCTTCCTTCTTCTTGACTCCCTACGCCCTTCTTTGCTTAGAGTATGCCATCTGTATCTATACCACTGCTGAGCTGATAGACCGGCCAGGGGAATTCAGGCTTAGGGAGTGAAAAGAGAAGTAATCTATATACATAAGTAGATGTCCTTCCACTACGAGGCAGCGCTCAGTGCCGGGGCAGCACCCAGGCGGGCTGCGTGTGGCGCAGGCCCGCGTGCCAGTCGCCGGCGCCGCCCAGCAGATGCCCGCGGCCGTCGTGCGTGGCCAGCGCCAGCCGCGACAGCTTGTTGGCGAGGCGCCGGCACGGGGAGTCCGGCCGCGCCAGCGGCGGCAGAGATATACTGCCGGAGTCTGTTCGTAAGGAGTAGAAAATAGATTAAGAATTACACGTCTGGGTTTAAATCAACATTGCCTAACGTCCCAATTTTGGTGGGACGTCCCAATTTTTAGCCCCAATTTTAAATGTCTCAAGCGGGACAGCATGGTCCCGCTTTTTGTAAATTATTATTTCCACGCACTTTTAGATTTTTTTTTTTTTAAATTAAATTAAAATTAAATTAGCTTCACGCTGTATCTGGTTTTACAGTCACACCTCGTGCCGCTGCGCCACGACCGGCCTCATATACAAGGACATGGCCGGAATAGGACAAGTATATCAGTAGATTCCTTTGGCCTAGATTCGTTCTATAATACAGGTTGGAAGTGTCAGCACCACTTTAAATGAAACCACAGTTTTAACTACTCTATAAAAGCATAATACATTTTTTTTTAATAAAAAAGTTATTTTTTCAAATAAAATAAATAATAAAATTATTGTTGTACGCACACATAAACCTATCAAAGGGAAACCGCCGTATACGCCTCATTCCGAAATCGAGTCGTAGGTATTGGCGGCAAAGTTCAAAGTTGATTATCCTTTAATAGTATTTTTGTAGTAGTATTTATTTACGTTATTGGTATCTATTCATAACTGCGTCACACGAAATATAGGTATGGATAAACATCGTGAAATGAAAAAAAAATCCTACGTCTAAACTGTTGAGGTATCTTGATTGATTTCTTTAGGTATGAGTTAAAATATTTTAATCTATACGCTGTTTCCGTAAAAGGAGCGCTGACACTTCCAGTATACGGGATACAACGTGAATTAAAAAAAATATAAACTTTATCTACACATAAGAAAAAAAAACGTCTTATTTTACTTTCAAATATTTTGTCTTTCTCGTTCATAGAACAGGGTAGCCAGAAAGAACCTAATGACAAGATATTCTGTTCTCCATAGTTCTGCTGACTTCTAAACATTGCGTATTGAATGACAAAACTAAACATTGCCTTACCAAAATAAAGGAATTAAGAATCCACAACTGTAATATTTACAATCAAATGCCATAATACTCCACAAAAATAAAATAATTTAAAAAAATATTCACGGTCTAACGTGGTCTACTGATCAATGGTGGTCTATCAGAAGGGGACCTCAGTGCCTAACCAATACACCTTCACGTATGTTCAGCAATTTTCAGTAGCTCAGCAGATATTATAGAATTTGTGATATTTTGGGAAAATTCGGATTCATGAAGAAATCTGGCTACTACAGCCCGATTGTTGGGCCTTCGCTCGCGATTTTTTTTCTTAATAAAACTCAATAATAGGTCTTTCGTATCATACCATGATTTATAACTATCATTCAATAAATCTTGAAAATGGCATCAAAATAAAAATCGTGTTTTAAAAAACAAAATTTTAACAAAAGCTTTCAGGGGCTGTGGTGCAAAAAAAGCTTTTGATATTTTTCCAGAAGTTACTTTAAAGGGTCCCCGAGATCCCCTACTCATAAACCACCCTTTATTGGTCGCGTTACACGCTGTATAATTTAAATTTCAATAAGCTTACCAGAATGATATTCATAGTTAGCGTGATCGCTCGGCGTCTCTTGTCCGAGTCTCTTTCTATATTCTCCAGCGAAATATTCTATTAGAGTATCCATCATTATTGCTTGTTTTGAAAACACCTGTAATTGGAAATTTTACTATCAGCAGCCGTCGTAGTACAGTGACCGGAATGTAAGTGTGACAGTTGTAGGTTCAATTCATTGGGTAAGAGATAGTAGTTAAATTATTTTCCTTTCCCTCCTCTAGTAAAGCGCAGAGGGCGGCGATGAGATCCGCCATGCATGATATGTGTCGAAAATTTTGATGTACAACAATAGGAGAATAAAAATACGAATATGCACCGACATACACAATATTTTAGGTTATAGCCATCATTGAAGCCAATGTGACTTGAGTTGTAGATTCAATCTGTACCTGACAATAACTAAAATGTTTATAGATCTTCTCGCTAGTTCTTCCAGCAAAAGTTAATAAGTTATTTTTAGCTTAATGCATTTGCAGCATATTATAGCAGAGAAGAAAGAGAGCACGTAATGTTAAAACGCTAACAACTTCGTGCCGTGTGATCCCGGCCTAGAATTGGATCATCCTGGTACTGGTGGTTTCGTAAGAGGCGACTAAAGTACGTGTGGTAGAGTCACGTCACCAGCAATGGCAACACGCATGGGCAGACTCGACCGGATCATTACTACCCCCGGCATTTAAAACCGGCGTTAAGTAGTGGCTTTATGCCACTGCGTTTCGAATCAGGTAATGCCGGGCTCTGGCGCCCAACCCACCTTAAAGGCAGACAACGCACCTGTAGCTCCTCTGGTGTTGCACGGGGTCGGCGGTAGTCACTTACCATCAGGTAACTCGAACGCTCGTTAGCCTTGTCTTTTTCATAAAAAAAAACGTTCTCCATGAAAAACCTAATACCACCAAAGTATTAACAGACCAATATAATAAAATAATGATAATAATGATCCATATTCCCATATAATGATAGAAACCCACAACCATCACATAATAAATATATAATATTGAATTCATTAATACCTGTAATATTTTAGAAACTCTTAAACCATTTTCAACGACCATAAACTGTAAGAAGAGGCACGGTAGACAATCTTCATTATCATCTGAAGGCAGTCCTATATCCCATGAGAGCTCTTCATATAGCAATCCTAGTAGAACAGTCTAGAAATAAGAAAGAATGTTTTTTTTTTACTTCATGCTTTATCCCGCAAATAGAAGGGGGGCATAGAAACCCTAGTGCCCAAATAGTCTGTTCTCCACCCACCGCCCTATTATCGAGATCTACTCAAAAAGCAAAGGCCAAGTGGCCAGCCGTGGTGCAGGGGCACAAAGTGTGACTGTAAAATCGACTGGTTGTGGGTTCCATCCCCACTCGAGGAAATGAATTATTTATTTACATTTATATTTTCATTTCTTCGCTCGGTGTCGAGGCAAAGTGCGGCGTTGTGTTCCGCCACTCAACACGCAATGGCTCTAGGTATCGACGATAAATGGGGAACGGAGTGTCTTAACGCTAGGTTTTATCGGCCGTAGATCAGTTTGCCATTCGAGCAAAAGAAGAAAAGAGTTGAATTAAAAAAATATTTTCTCTCTCTGGTAACAAGACAAAGCATGGCGGTGAGTTCTGTTACTCAACGGATAGTAACGAACGGAATGTTTTAACACCGTGTTACCCAGCAGAACTGGTTAAGTGCGAGTCGAACTCGCCGACCAAGGCTTCCGTACTAATTTCTTGTATCTTATAAATAAATTACAATAATAAGTTTCTCATTTTTCAATTTTATTTTATTTATAAGTTTATATTCTTCATCAAATTTGTCAATTTTATTTATAAGTTTATATTCTTCATCAAATTCGTCAAATTTCATAAATAATTTTGATAATGCGGCGAATCTTTTGATTGTGTTTTTATGTGATCTCAATATCTGACATCTCATGATCTTCACAGCAGACAAAGTGATCTTGTAAGGGTTCCGTTTTTATCGTTTTTATCTTTTAAGGTAAGGAACCCTAAAAGCATAAAACTGTCAAAAAAATTATAGAATAAAAAATATGATACTATTAGCATATATATAATATTAGCATACAACTTACACTTTCGGTGTCATCGATGACATAAACACCGTTAGAGTTAACAGCAACTAGTACGGGGATGTCCTCGTGGGTGAGGAGACTGGTGAGACTCCGTACTGGCTGTTCTATCTGACCTTGGAAGAATGCTGCCCTGAAATTAAAAATATATAATGTTTATATAGTCTTCTTGTTTTTTTTATTTTTTTTTTGTGCTTCACGCTGTATCCCGCACATATCAGGGTAAGCAGAGAGAGCCTGTAAACTTGACACGGAAATTTTTTCCTAAATAAATAAATTGCTAAATATTGAAAGCATTACGTGTTGAATAGCGTTACCAGAGCGAAATGCAATATTTCATTTCCCCGAGTGAGAATCGAACCTGCAATATGTCACCTCTACGATTACGCGCTTGTGCCATTTTTTTTTCTTCACGCTTTAACCTGTATATAGCTAGGTAGACTAGGTAGGAAGGACCCTAGTATTGACACAGTCCATTCCCCAATTTCTGCTCAATTTTTGAGATATTACGTGTTGATTTTCCTTGCGTATACTCTAACAGTTGTTTTGCACTATTTTTGGATTCACGCTGTATCCCGCAAATAGCAAAGCAGACAAAGGAACATAAAATTTTATAAATACAAAAAGAACCAACCCGTAAGTAGGTAAAGTCCGTGTGTGCGACAAGTATTTATGTCGTAGTTTCCTAGGTGGTGCGGCGGGAGGACGCTGCGCTTGTTCCAGGAGTTTGGCCTCGGGACTCCCCTTCCTTCCGGCGGGGAGGAGCCTCGTCCAGCGTCCTGATCTTGCATGTTGGGGTAGATATTTGTCTTGTTGTTCCCTGGAATTTTGTATGAATAATCAAGTTAAACTGAAAATTGGAGATTTTCCCACTTGACTTCATACTTCCGTTCCTCACTTGACTTTGCCTCGTGTCGCCTTGTTCGAAGAAATCTTAAATAATTACTTTTTTTATTTCTTCTAATCTTTCTTATAAGAAAACAATGTCAAACATTCAGTTCCGCCACCCAACACGTAACTTCTTGAAAATTCTTAGGAAAGTAAATAATGGAGTGTCTTAACACTAAGTTCCCTCTGCCTATTGTATAGAGATTACTATATAGATAGTGTCAAGCTAAGAAATAATAATAAATAAACAAAAGAAACATTAAAGTCACCTGAAGAACTTAGCAGTGTGTCGGTGTGGGTCGTAGGGCCCCAGCTGCACGCGCGCCTGCAGGCCCCCCAGCATGAGCGCCTGCGCGCCCTCCAGCGGGTAGCGCCCCGTCACCACGTTGTGGCGGGCCTCTTCGTAGAGCAGCTCTTGGATGCGGGAGTCTCTGGAAACATTATTAATATACTTTTTAAAATAAACTAAAACTTAAAATATTACTCAACCTTGAAATAAATTTTTTATATAATATATTGATAAGTTTTATTCATGAAATAAATTTTACAGAATTAGAAGATAATATCTCTGATTCTGTAAAATTAAATTAGTACTTTGGATCAAGGTATTTTATGGAGTTTTAATTAATAAAAAAAATATACTGATGTGTAATGAGATACTCGGCAAAGTACTAGCCAAAGTTGATAGTGACCCCACACTCTTACAACCTCGCGGAGAAGTCAGTCATGTGTCACGAAGTCCTTCGACTCGGACACAAAAACCGACACCGAGGTTACACGACGGTCCAAGATGGAAGGCTTGCTCGCAGCGACCCCTGCCAGCCCTTACGAGGGCTGCAACGTTCCATCCGCCACGTGCACCTCGAGAGAGCGCACTGATAGGGCGTGCCCCCAAGGCGACGCGCACCAGTGCGTCAAGTGGCGACGAATGCGGCGTTGGGGACCGCCACCCAATTCTCTCTGACTACCCCGCAAGGGATAAAACGTGAAGCTAAGTTAAGTAAGTAAGAGGTTACACGAAACGAACCAGTGTGTGCCGTCATTACTCGTCTGCCCAAACTCTGTCAGCTTCATGAATACATTGGGCACTTTAACGTGTTAAGTGGAACTTAACGCTGCGCTTTACCTCAATAGCAGTGCAAAGAAAACGAAAACACGTCACATTCTCGAGTGGGAATCGAACCTATAGCCTTTCGTGTTTAGTCACACGCTTGTACCTGACGCCATGACCAGCCAGCATATAATTATATTTTTATTTTTTTTATTTCTGGTCGTATTTTTGGTGATCGCTTAAACTAAAACTGACTACTGCTGCTGGACTGTATACATTAACATTAGCAAAAATAAAGTGTAGTTTATATGTATACTTACTTAATACTCTCTTCCAAATGTTTAGGAAAGAACACATTCCTCTGTAATCTCAACACTGGCTGGTCTTTGGAACGACGGGATTCTGACCCGTGGCCGTATCTTTGTAAGAGTTTCTGCCAACTTGACCAGATACGCCATGGACAGTGGTGGGGTTTTAATTGAATTTCTATGAAAAAAAGATATATAAACTTTTATATTATAGTACAATATTCGTCATCAACCGTAACCGAAGTCCTGAGAGAGCACTTTCAGGACTATTGCGGCTCTCGGTTGCGGCATGTAAATTTTGTTATGCTTCAGAATTTAAGGCCAAATTTTGTTTTAATACCAAAACGAAAAAATGAAAGTATTTAATTTCCTTTAGTAGGAGTCCAACCTATAACTGTTGCCTATACAGTCAAACAGTACGCCGCTTATATTATTATTGATTATATTATAATTTTCATATTTAAAAAAAAAACTAAATGAATCTGAAGTACTAATAGCCTTCAATTTACCTAATAAGGGACTGCACATCCATAAAGCGAATACATTCGCAGCCAAACTCCTGGAACTCGGTGTGGAGAGTCCCAACTCCTCGGTAGTGAGAACAGCATTTAGGAACCTGGATGCCGTCACGCATGAGGGCACTTCTTCAGAGCTCATCTCCACCATGATGGCAGTACGAGACATGAGGTAAACACATGTCACCGGGTTAGATGAACTGCTTGATGATGATGCTGTACTGCCTGAGGAACCTGAATTATATTATATATTAATTTGAACATTATTTAAAGCCTGGTCTTCTGTAGGTTTCAGTTTTATAAATTATAGTTTTTGAAAATATGTAATACTAATAATGTTATCTAATAATGCATACTGTGCTCAATGAATAGAAAATTTCTAATAATAAATCTGAATCTTATAAATAACTAGCGGGCGCGCGTGGCTTCGCCTGCTTGAATGAATGTGAATTCAAAAGAACCACGAAATACGTGTTCAATAAAATATTTTTAACAGTCTGAATTTAAATTTTTATACAAATCGGTGGCGACTTAAAGATTTTTCCATATAAACTTTCAACCCCTTATTTGAACCCTTAGGGGGGTGAATTCTTAAAAACCATGAAATACGTGTTCAATGAAATATTTTTAAGAGTCTGAATTTCAAATTTTATAATCATCGGTACAGATTAAAAATTTTTTCCATACAAACTTTCAACTCCTATTTCATCCTTTTGGGGTTAAAATNTTTTTGCTTTCTATTATTCTTTTTAAGTGTTCCTCTATCCATTTCAGTCAAAATTACTAAATGTACAGACAAAATATTTTTACTGTCTTATTATATATAGAGATAACCAATTTGGGGGCGTTCAATTTTTACATAACGCAATGGTTTTGTAAGGGGATCCGAGTAATGCATTACGAAATTTTATTGTTTTTTATTTTAATAGGAATAGGTAATTATTCCGCATAAAATGGGGATGTCGGAAAAAAATGTAATACAAGCAATTAAATTCTTTCTATAATAATATTTCTTTTATAGTTTTACAGAACATCCATCAGATGCAGTGTACATATTTTATTAAATGGAAACGACATTATTTCAATTCCGACTTGGTGAAAATGATCACTTAGTTGTTACGTAACACTCTTAGAGAAAGGAAAGAGAGAGAGGAGGATATTGGAAAAACGTTACGGCGCGTTACATGTGACGTAAGGAAGGTAAAAAAATTAAAAAACTCGTTACGATATACTTGTACGAACCTGGCAAAGGTGGTGATATAGCGCTAGAAGAACTTCCTCCGCTTGTTATAGGCTCAGTCGTGCTAAAAGATCCCGCTGCTATGCTACTTGAACCAGTTTGATTTGAGCAACTGCTTAGATTTGAACCTACAATCATGTCAGTTTTCACCCCACTTATACTTATTTAGAAAACGTATAAAAATTTTGAACGAAGCGGGATTCGAACCCGCGCCTCTTGGAAACCGTCCAGACATTCTGACCAGTAAGCAATATGAACGTATGTACATTATCGAGTCTTGCTACATTCAAATTCTTGTATTCAAATAGACTTTTTCTAAAAACCATATGTTTGTAAAAATTAATATTTTTTCTTAAAGAGAATACTGATCGTGCCTCTCTATCGCTGGTTCAGCGTTCTCGCTTGCACGCTCAGCGCTGGCGGAACGTGACAATGAGTCATGCTTTTTCTTCCGTGCAGCCGGCGTTAATCAGTTAATAAGACATTATCACGTCAATAATATATTCTATTACAAAAATATAAAAATAAATCAATAAATCAGCTTCAGGCTGTATCCCGTACACAGCAGGGTAGGCAGAGGGAACCTAGTGTTAAGACACTCCGTTCCCCACTTTCTGCAGAATTCTGGAGGTATTGCGGTTTGAGTGGCAAAACTCAACGCCGCGCTTTGCCTCGACACCAGAGCGAAGAAATGGAAATTTATTTTATTGGAGTGGGGATCGAACCCACAACCAGTCGGTTTTACAATCACACTTCGTGCCGCTGCGCCACGACTGGCCTCGATATTCTATTATACTTACCCATAACACTTTTTTCAAGTGAATCCGAAGAATTACTTTCCTTCGAATCCGGTAAAGGTTTGTGCGGATCATGTTTATCCCATTCACTGTGACGACCCAAAGGACTATAGGATAAGTGCGGTAAGCGCTGGGATACCGAATATAAGTGCGCATTCACTTCCGCCTGAAGCTTTTGACTTTGGACACTGTAGTATTCTTCACGGGAGCGAAATTCACTAGAAATACAACTAAGTTATTTACTCATACATTTTTAAACTTCAAAGTAAACGTATTTAACTACACTTCATTAAGTAAACGTTAGGTAGTTATTTTATTAACTACCATAATTCTTTCTTATAAAAATATTCTAGCGCATATTCATTAAATTTACTTAAGTAACAATTACTTAAGTAAATTATATTCAATATAAATATAATTTACTTTATTTAAATTTTTTTATAACATTTTTTTTAGTTCCAGTTTGTTCCTGCACATCGGCAGAGGAAACCTAGCGTTAAGACTTTCTGTTCCCCACTTTCTGTCGGATGCTGGATACATTATGTGTTGAGGTGACGGAACTCAACGCCGCGCTTTTGCCTCGTTACCAAAGAAATGAAAATATTAAATATTTCATTTGCTCGAGTGGGAATGGTACCCACAGCCTTCGCTTTTACTTGACTACTTTGACTGGACTCATTATTATTTTATAATTACAACTAAAACTTACTTATATTGATATTCAGCTTGTATAGGGTATCCTCGCCTCGAATAATCCACAGGAATAATTGTAATATAATTCCCGCTGTTGTGTTGAGTGTTCGAATTTTCTCCATAAGCACCCATATCTGATTTATGATCCATTAATTTATGTGTTATTTGAATAAATTATAAAATAAAGAAAATTTGCCTTACTTTTGATACTCTTTCGCCAATTGTCACCGATTGTGAATGTTATATTTTAAAACTGATTGTTATATTTTTATAATTAGAGATTAAAATACTTTAGTTTAAGTTAATCTTAATTGAAAAATATGTGAAAACTACTGTATTTCGTCGTCTATCATTCTACTGAGAGCTCGAATATCGATCGGAATTCGTATTGTGTTGCTATAATAGAAAAAATGTAAACCACGCCTGCGGTATTGTATTTTTAACGGCTTCACATGCCATAATAAGTTGAACTAGCTAAATTGTGTGTGTCACATATTCTAAGTTACACCAGAATAATTAATGTGGTTAAATATAGCCTATGACGGTCCTCAATAAATGGACTATCCTACTCAAAATCAACTTATAATCGGAACCAGTAAGTAGTTTCTGAGATTAGCGCGTTCAACCAAACAAACTTTCTAGTTTTATTGTATAGCAATATAGATCAACAATTATATGAAATGTGTCAAAATCAATTGTACTTCAAAATATGTCACAGAACTTGTCTGTTTTGTAACATAACGCTTTTGAGCGCGGCATAATTTTTTCCCGACTGCTAAGGAAGGGTTATGTTTTTAGCGCGTACCTTGTATGTATGTATGCATGTAATATTTTTTATTACCTCATATCTCCAGAACCGCTGGACGGATTTACATAACTGATGTATCGTTAGATTCGTATTAGCAGCCCAAGTCTTCTTAGATAGCAGACATTTAAAAAAAACAATCATGGGGGCTGTGGGACGCCATTGAACTTAGCGAAAAATATTTTTTTCGTTTCGAGTACCACAATATGAGTATCAAACTCGAGAACTCAATACGAGGATTTCAAAAAGGTATATCATGATTATCATTACCATAATGAATCCTAACAAAAAAGTGAAAAATAAAAAAATATTTATAAAAACAAACCCCGACTGCATGAAACTAAAAATAAAATAAACAAGCCCAATAGATTATTAGGATTAACAGTCGAGACCTATAAGTAATTCTGCAATCGATAAAATCTTTACCAGGAACCCCGCATAATTTAAAGAGGTCCCAACTGTTAATCCTAATAAACTATTGGGCTTGTTTATTTTATTTTTAGTTTTATGCAGTTGGGGTTTTTGTTTTTATAAATATTTTTTTATTAACTTACAATAACAATCGTTGCTTTTTTGGCAATATTTCGAAAACTGCTTATTAGAAATATATACAACGTAATTGATTAATTTTGCATTTCATACAACGTGAATGTCGTAAATTGAAATACATGTAACTAATAGTCAAGTAAATATTTTTACTTTATGTTAAATTTACTGAAATCATACTTAATATCATAACATAATGAGTTTCTGATTTATTATAGTCAAAATAAAGTTATTATTAAAGTAGTTAATTTAAATATTTATATTTAAAATTTAAATTAGTTTAATTATTTTACATAACAAAATTCTAATAGTACACATACACAGATAAATAATGCAAGTATATTTGACAACTTTTGACAGATTTAACATCTGTCAGTTAGGATTACAAACAAACGTCTTCAATTTCACAACTCGACAACTGCTGCAAATCAAATGCTGAATAATCAAAAATATTTACGTTTTTCACACATTTACCGATTAATTATAAAAAGTTCTATTATGTTAGTGTATGCTGAAAAAGTTAGCTACAGAGGAAAAATTAATTCTTTACATGTTATGTAGAATGCAGTATAAAATAACTTCACAAAAACATTACACTCAAAGTTGTATAAAGTAAAGTTAAAAGAATTTCTGCCGATTAACATCAAAATTATATTATCTAATCGACTACAAGAAACTGACAACCTCATGGAGGCGAAACTAAAGGAATATCGCGCGTTGCGTCAACGAAAAGATATATTAGATACTACAGAAAAGGAAACTGAAAAGCCAAAGGAGAAACTAACAAACTTTTTAATTCCAAAAATATTTAGAAATATGAACAAGAAAAGAAAACATGAAGAGGAAGTTTTATTGGTAATTTTGAAAAACTTGTTTTAATATAAACTGGAAAATATACTAATGTAAATAATATGATATCAATATATTAAATTAATCTTTATTTTAATTACAGTTGGAGGAAGAAGATGAAGAAGAAGTCCAAATTCAAGAACCTATTCAAAGGAACCCAATTATGCATGATCAAGAATTTATTGATCCAGTATCTGAAACTAGTGAAATTGAATCTTTTGTAGTTGAAAATCAAGAATCATGGAGATACTGTATAATAAAATGGTCTATATATGCTTTTATCTGGGTGACTTTATATGCATACTTTTTATATTTACAATTTGGAGCTGTATTTTTTGTCACAACAGTTTTAGTAGGAATTTGTTTAAATACAAGAACTAGGCCGAAAAAGAGAGGAGAAGTTTCAGCGTATAGTGTTTTTAATGAAAACTGTGTCAGCATAGATGGAACTTTGAAAGCAGAGGAGCTTCAAAGGCAAATGATTTATGGAATGGGAATTCCTAGAATATTTTAGCATTAAATTAGATATTTTATACTATTTTTATCATTTTTAAGTGTTATTTATGGAATAACAGTAGAAATGTCTAGGGAGAAAAATATTTTAGTGAATGCAAAAAAAAATGTAGTAAATTTATGTTGAGAGATAAACCTTCACCTCTTGGAAGCCATCCTAGGTAAGTTGCCAAGGCAGGTTTGAGTCCCTAATGTTCAAAGTTTTATACATTTTCTGAAATATATATTTATTTTTTATACTATACATTGTTGAGTGCCTTAAAATTGTTAATGTCTAAATATTGATTTTAAAAATCAATATTTAGATTATTAGTTTCTTCAAACATAAATAATATTATGAAAAGAAACAATAAATAAGCAACTAAAACAACAGTTTATTTATTTCCTAAACAAATATAAATTTTAATTTACATCATGATTTTGTTTCAAGATCCATCAACAATCATGTACTCAATGGATAATTTGAAATATTTTAATATGTCTACTAATTTTAGTAGATTGTAATTTTACAATGAGATTTTGATAACTTATTACTATACTAAGATTTAACATTTTTAGTGTTTGTCAGACACTAAAAATAGAATATTACTTAAAAATATATAATAAAGAAATTGTTTGTTAAGAATATATTTTAATTGGACTAATTTTCTCTCTTTTTTTCTATAATAAAATAGCTAACCACAAAATGAGGCTGGTTGTGGTGCAGTGGCATAATCTTGTAACTAAATGCAACTGCATGTGGGTTTCATCTGCATCTGAGGAAATGAAGTATTTATATTTTTATTTCTGCACTCTGGTGTTGTAGCAAAATGCAGCATTAAGTTTTGCCACTCAACATGTAACACCTCCAGTGTTCGCTGAAAGTAGGGAATGGAGATTCTTACCCATACTACTGCCTCTGCCTACCCTGCTCCATGTGTGATACTTGTGAAGCCCTTCTGTTCTGACAACAAAAACATGTTACAATAAGTATATGATTTCAACATGGCTTGAGAGGTTCAAGTTCCATTCGCTAATTCTTTTATGTAAGAATTCCAAATATTTAGGTTACTTTCTTATTATTGTGATTTTATTTATTTTTAATATGTGTTGTGTGCTAATATTTAAATTATTAATAAAGTTATGCCCATATAATTTTATTTATTATAATTTAATTACTACTTCTTGAATTGAAAGAAATATAAATTATGAATGTATACTTAATTTATAGACAATAAAAATCTCAACTTTTTGTTGTAGCCACAAAAAAATCTACAATGCCCATTTCCCTTCATATGTTATTTAGTTAGTTAAGTATAATAGTAAAAAAATATAAAAGTAACAATCCTTAGTATGCATTGTTGAGAAATTGAAGAGTTTGAATATTACTAGATCTAGTTAAGAAATAATGGCTAATTAAATGTAAAATATAAATGTAAATAAATATTTCATTTCCTCGAGTCGGGATCGAACCCACAACCAGTCGATTATTCAGTCACACACACTTTGTGCCTCTGCGCCACGAGTGGCCTCATTCATTTTCTTCACTCTGGTGTTGAGGCAAAGTGCGGCGTTGAGTTCCGCCACGCAACACGCAATGCTTCCAGAACTCGGCGGAAAGTGGGGAACCGCTTTGTGCGGGATACAGCGTGAGGCTCAAGTAAATGTAAAATCAAAAACACAACAGACATGTATATAATTTATTTTTCATACAATTCTTTAAAATTAAAACTTACATTACATCCAACTATTATTATAACATATGGCAACAAAATATAGCAACACATTTTAAATTATTATAAGTTCTAAATCACAATATAAAAACCCTGACAGATGTGAAAATAATTTATAAATAAAAATATTATGAGGCTTTTATCATTTCTTTTAAGAATCTATAGTTAGTTTATGGAAACATGTATTTTTTAAGTGTTGAATAAAAAAAAAACAACGCCGTAAATAATACAGATATAAAGATTAAACCAAATTTCTGGTCCCAGTAATTAATCTTTAAGTTCTAGACACTAGAAGTATAATCATAAAACAAGTAAAAACAATTTAAAAAACTAACAATTAGAATTATAAAAAATGTAAAATGCATTATTAAAAACTTTATGTATGGCACTACATTTTATTTCAAAACAAAATAACCGTAAACTATTATTTTATGAATTAAATTAACTTTGGTAAATTATGTTAACATTAAATAAATTAGTTTCATTTAAGCTATGTTATTCTATATAACATATAAAATATTTCAACATCTTCCATTTAAATTGACTTCTAATATAATTAATGCATTCCTTACGATATGTTTTGTAATGAAGTGTCGAAAAAATATTTTTAACTAAATTAATTTACTTCCTATTTTAAGTTTTTACAATAATCTAGTATTTATATATTATCTTCTATTTTTTTCATTTATGACTTTTAAGTGTTTAATATAACGTCATTTAATATTTTCACTAAGAAAAAATAATTACAATAAATTTTGTTTAATTGATAATTTTTTAATGAATTTCTTTATATTATTATTACTTTCATTTTCCTGCATTATTTATGTAAAAAGTAAATATAATGCATACTTGTGAAAGATTTTTTATCTGTTACGTTAATATAATCTATTACCTATTACAACATTCTTTGTTAAAAATAAATTAACAGTCGCTTACCAGACAATTTTACAAATAGTTTGTCTTTTCTATGATATTATTATACATTTTAAGAGTATGTCGGTAAAGCAGAAATATAATTTAATACACTTACAAATAAATTAAATTATCATCTGTGATTTAAAAGTAACAAAATGCACAATATTTAAAAAATAAATGCTATAATATTTATTATTGTGCAATTGCATTGCAGGTAACGTCGTTAACATTTAATAGTAAAATATTATAATAAAAGTAAATATTTGGAAAATTTGCCAAGCAAATGCACCAGTACTTATGAATATACTATTTATTACAAATTAAAAATCAAATCTAGATAATTTTTATCATTTTTATAGTGTTAACCCACACTTAGGAAAGAAAATATTTTTTTTAGGAAACGTATCAAAATTTTAACGTAGCGTAATTTAACCTCGCACCTCTTGGAAACCGGCTTACGTACATACGTACTTACTTTCTTATATTAATTTTTTGAACGTATGCCTTAGTAATCAGAGTTTGGTCAGTTTCCGAGAAGCGTTGATTCAAATAGTTACGTTCAATTTTTTTCTAAAAATCTAAAGTACTTAAAAACCTATTGTTAGAACGACAGTTATGAAAGTGGACGTAATAAGGCACCAAGAATGTTTAGAATATACATTTTGGACTTTTCAGCGGATTAGACGAGAAACGACTGTTATCCACTTCCAATTACTATTAGGTACTTNTATATATTAAGATAAAGCTAGGTATATATTTATTATGTTACCAATTATATAAAATATAATGATAAAATTAACATTAATATTTGTAAATCAATTAATAAATTAATATATTTATTAGCTAATAACATTTTAATTATAACAAATTGAAAATAACATATTTTGTGATATAAAAAATGTATAGTCTGTAGAAGATGAAAGGAACTAAACAAGGATATAAACTTTAACCCTATTTTGCCATTGAGTTAAAAAAAATTGATTAATTAAATCGGAGGAAATTTATTTTATTTATATTAACATTTAAAATATTTTCCTATTACGCGTTATAAAGTGCAATTATTTCCTGTTCTATGTGAACGAAGATTATATTGTGGACCAAAATTTTTCTCAAACATAGTTAATAAGTATTATTAACGGATAGCTTCATGCTGTATTCAGCACATAGCAGGGTTGGTAGAGGGAAGCTGAGAACCTAGTTGAGACATTCTATTCTCATTAAGACACTTACGTTCTCCAATTTCCGCCGAATTCCATCCTTAATTTATTAAATACTGCATTTCCTCGAACAGGAATCGAACCAACAACCTGTCGCGCTTACAGACACGCCTGTGCTCTTACGCCACGACTGGCTTCACTGATCGCACTGTACTTGGTCGACTTCGTGGTAATTTTACAGTATTAGAATTACGTCTCTATGATAGGTGGTTAAAAAACGAATATTCTATTCATATTAATTAATTTCGCTACATTTCTTCTGTTAGGATTTATTAAATATTTGAACTTACTTATATTAGAAATATACTATCTAATGACATTAGAGGGAATGTGATTTATTATATTATAAAGTGAGTGGTCATTCAGTGCCTTAAATTTATGTATCTTGGGTTTTTTTTATGCAACATTCGTATACTTAATGAAATCGTTGACAATATTCTATGATTTTTTTACACTCTACTTACAGTATAAAACTTCAATTGTCACAATCTGACATGATCGTTAAATAAACGTGCTGTATAAAAATTAACAAATGCTAAGGAATGTAATAAGAGCATTTGAAAACATTTTTATAATCTCTTAATTTTCATAGATGGTTTATATACTTTTTTTTATTATCCACTTACAACTATATGTGGTTTCCCTCATTCTTAATCCAGTCCTTGACATGTTCATTTTAATAATATTACTTATGCGCATTGATTTGTCAAAACTCACAAAAATAACATAATTGAAATAAGAGATATATATCGTATATATACACGATGTGTAGAAACAGATTTATAGATTTTCAATGAACAATGTCAAACTTAAATATGAGTAAAAATATAAATATAATTAAAAATAGTAATAATTAGTAAAATTAAAGAATCATAATTAATGTCTTTGTATAAGTAAATCTAAGGAAAAAAATATCAACAAAAGCTCAATTTTTTTTTATTACAGATAAAATTATTGTTTTAGCTGTTAAAATTAATAATGTTGTAGAATAATAATGTCAGATACGTATTTAGATTTTGGCAAGAAATGGCTCTATACAAAATATTTTCTTTTAAAATAAAGAGTATTTTTTTAGGAATTCTTAAATACCCTACCATTATATTGTCATGAAATTTTAATATAGCTTAGAATTTATCTAAATGCAAGGAATTATTTAGTATAATTTATTCATTTGACTAGGAAGAGTTATTTTAACGTCAAATTAACATTTTGTTCTTAGAAGCTACCATAGACGCTCGACACTTTTACTTTCGGCCTAAAACATGGCCTTAATAATAATTGATAATTATTATTTAATACTAAACTAAACAAATACATTTTCATATAAAATATCAGCACATTTAGACATCCAAAAAGAATTTTGGTACAACAACTATCCAACACCGAAATAGTTCGAATATGTGATCAAGAAAAACCGAACCGTTTTTCCAAATATAACCAATACATTTCTCTATATAACTTACGAATTATGGGTTCTGGTAAAGGCATTGCACAGAGACGAGGTACAAAAGTCCTGGCGCGGCAAAAACGGGTTGGCGTCACGTCGTTTACTGTCAGGCAGCAAGAAAACCACACTCACAGCAATAATCATATGCCAGAACGAATGAACTATCTTATAATTTTGCTCGGTTTGCAGAAACGCGTAGCAAATCAACCCTATTGATACTAAAGCGAGACCTAAGGGCATGTATATTTTATAATATGTCCGCGGAAATCTCATCATTTTAGTCTTATCGTAGTCCAAATACCAACTTATGAAAATAGTTAATGCTCCAAAAGCAACAGGAAACGCGAAAGCGAAGAACGAATGCATGTTCCACGTAGTCAATAAAGCAATGACGATGGCGCCTATAATTTGCAAGAAAGAACGAAGTTTAATACTAATGATGCTCATTGCTAACAGAGTCACCCAAAAAGACATGAGACCGCAGTAGAAATCACCAAATTGAAGGATATTACCACGTATAATACAATATGCTACTTGAGCTGGAGCGTCGCAGGCGTGGTAGAAGGTGGAAAATATCATGGTAAATCCATACATGACTGCTTCTATGAAATATAAACGTACGGTCGCTGTGTAAATGGAGAAAAAGAAGAGAAGATTACTTAACGTTAGAAGGAGGACGGCGACCAACATGTAGATGTGACTGTCTATCCTTGAATCGTCTGAGCAATCCCAACCTGGAATGAAATGTTTTTTTTAAATATAAACATATAAAATTTAAAAAAATACTATTCTATGAGCAATTCAAGCAATCTGTTTCTTTAAAGAAAATATTTGTTATTGTTTTTTAACAATATCAAGATATAACAATAAATTGAATATGTAATTGTAATCTATAAAACAAATCTAGAAGATTTTTAAATATTTTTAAAGTGTTATTCCACACTTAGGAAAGAAAAATACTTATTTAGTTTCCAGGAGGCGCGGGTTCGAGTCCCGCTACTCTACGCTACTCAAATTTTTATACGTTTTCTAAATAACTATAAATCTAGAAGATTCACATCAAGTAGAAAGTGAGCACTATTTCTTATAAAGTACATTTACCATATATATATTATCTTCAATCAGCATCTTTTTCACTGAACGTGATTATAATGAAATAAGTATATACATAAAAGAATACTTAGAGCACGAAAATCTATCTTCTAAATCATCGCAATCAAATGACGATGAAATATGAGAGTTTATGCTTTGTTTTTTGTCGCATTTTCTATTATAATTATAGGGTACTTCCCGTTGATATACAATTTCGAAATTTGTTAAGTTAAAACTTACGGCACGTATAAAGGAAAATTCCAAAATTATTTTTCAAAAATTGACTACTTATTTGTATTTGTGTCACAGAAAAAACCATTAAGTACAAATTTTAATCTGTACTTAAATTGATACAAAATGACAACTTAATTAGTTATTCTTTTGGTGTATCTCCTTTCATGAAACTGGTACGAAAACTCTCGGGGCATGAGTACGACTTGAACTTGCCCGAAAATGTTGATTATTTTATAGATTATATAAAAATGCCTAAAAACGTGCTTTCTATGTATATTCTGTATACCAATTATATATTTAACTAATAATATATGTTACTAATTTAAAAACTGTACAGGAGCTAATATAAGTTATTTTACAAATAATATCGTGAGTACTTATCCAAATCAATTAATTAATAATTAAGGCTGTTTGTAATATTTATATTTCTTAAATGAATAATCATGTAATTCAAGCGGGCAAAGTCGCGAGCAGGCCGCTAGTAAATAATAATTTCTAATCCATGCTAATATAATGAAAAAAAAAATTGCTTCACGCTGTATCCCGCATACTACAGGGTAGGCAGAGGGGAATCTAGTGTTAAGACACTCCGTTCCCCACTTTCTGCCGTATTCTGGAGGCATTGCGTATTGAGTGGCAGAACTCAACGCCGCGCTTGTCCTCGACACCAGAGCGAAGAAAATGGAATTATAAATTTAAGTAAATATTTCATCTCCTCGAACCCACAACCAGTCGGTTTACAGTCACACTTTGTGCCTCTGCGCCACGACTGGCGCATATCGCTATATAATAATAATATTAAAAAAAAATACTTACCACCATATCCAGCAGAACAGGAACAATACGATATCACAATTCCGTTGAAAGTGTTATAACCACAGTTCCCATGGTTACTGCATCTCCCGTTGACACAAGATGTCGACGAGACAGACACAATCACTGTCGCATTACAATCCGTTTCACCCTCCCTCATTTCCGTATCACTTGGTATTACGTTCCGTTCCGTCCCCGTTACTTTTGTGTCAATGTAATACTTGGTTCCATTATCAGATGTACGACAAGGACATACAACGCTGTCGCAGAATAATCTAAGGGTTAAATACCATAAGCCGCCTTCTGGATATGGTATTATTAGTTTGTCATAAATAGATTCTGAGTCTGTACTATTTAGGACGAACAAAGCAGGTGTTAAACGATCATTATATTGGCATTGACCATTTTTTAACGGTATACTAGCATGATCGATGTTCAAGCAAATTACTATTTTAAGAAATTGATTTTCTTCAGTGAATTCTAGAAGAGATCCTTTTTGTAACTCTCTTCTATATCCCATGTAGTATTTCAAGCTCATTACCATGCTTGCTTCTATTGCCAAGCTACCACCGATATCTATGAACTGGTTTATTTCAAACCTCAAAGTTCTAACTTCATTTGAGGTTATATTGACCAAACTGGTAACATCTCCTAGATCAGTAGTAGCTATGCCGTAGTCAAAAGTAAAAAATCTGTCTTTATCGTCTCTCATGAGGTCCACCAGCACTACATTATCAGCTTCATCAAAAGTCTTAGCATACGATTCACAATCAGCTATATGAGACGTGTTGCCTTCTATAGATTCTATAAGGATGAAATGTGCTGCAGTTGGATGTGTGTGGAAATTTATAATTTGCTCATTATTTAATCTTGGATCGAAAACACAGTATAATATATAATTGTTATCTGTGGGAAAAGATTCTGATTCTATACGAACTGTCACTTTATTGTTTGTCGTTGTCGTATTGATGATGTTTATATCTAATTTTATTGGGTCCAAGCTGTCTTCAGCTCGGCATTTGTAGAGTGCTGGTAGAGATGCGTAGTCTACTGTTAACCGTTTGTAGCAGTTAGTGTAGCGAGAAGACTCATCAACTTTTGTTTGAAGATCTGTGTACAAAATGGTGTTGCAAGCCGCTACCAAACCTGTAAGACAAATGACTCGGTATTTACAAGAGGGAGATAAGATTCATATATGTTCCTAAATTATTAAATAATTATCTTAAAATGTTCTAACAATAAATTAACATTGAAATTGACGCAGTTGTAGCGCAAGGGCACAAGGGTGTGAATGTAAACGCCACCGTTGTGGGTTCGATTCCCACACGGCGGAATAAATTGTTATTAATTAATTTTTCCATTTCTTCAGTCTGATAACAAGATGATGAGTTCGGCCAGTCAACATGGAACGTGTCAAGAATTCGGCGGAAAATTGGTAACGGAGTGTCTTAATACTAGGTTCCCTCTGCCTACCCTGCTAGATGCAGGATACTTTAACACGTTGCAAAAAAAGCCATGACGTTGAGAATTTATGCTCGGTGGAATTATGCCCAAGCGTTTTCATTAATTGAGAGAACAATTACAATTAATTAAGAATAACTAAAGTAACAACTCGATAATTGCGAAATTATACACACTCCGTTCTCCAATTTCTGTCCATTTAAGCGACGGAACCCAAGGATTTACTTTATTCTAATGTCTACCAATTTTCCGTTTCCTTAAAACTACTTACAATATTTTTATTTTAGGTTCACGCTGTATCCCGCATACAGTAGGGTAAGCAGAGGAAACAAAGATACGCCGTTCGCCAATTTCCACCGAATTCTGGAGGCATTGCGTGTTGAGTCTTGGAACTTAACACCGCACTTTTCTTTGACACCACAACGAAGAAATGAAAATATCAAATATTTCATTTCCTCGAGTGGTAATCGAATCCACAACCTGTCGTGTTTACACTCGCAGGCTTGTACCTCTGCGCCACGAGTGGCCTCACGTATTATTTAGCTTTATAATAATATTACTGACCAGATAGACTTTGTTTTACAGTAATTATAGCGAATTTAATATCAATTAGGTAATAATATTTAATGATAGAGACGGTATTGAATATATTTACCTCCCCTACGTGTAACTATGTGAACAACTGTTTGTATAATTATATTTCTTGATGTCTTTTAATATATATTTATTTACCATTTTTTTAAATGATTTATAAAGGACGAGTGAATGCCATCCCGTTAAATATAATAAAAAAAAACTTTTTTATGAAATTACAACGAAAAATATTGAATTGTTTCTGTTTTGTTCTAGACCGAATATGAACCCCTGATATACATATATAATATACATTAAAAACATAGAATATATTATACACATATTATATAAAAATACTGTTTACAAAGCAGTGTCAAATGCACTACACCGGACAGCAACAGTCAGTTAGAACACCTACAGTACAGTAATTGAACATAATAAGCCACGCTTACAAGTGGGTCGGATGTTGTCACAATCACTGCGATCTCGGCGAGGCCACTGTAGGGCATGCACCATTGTTGCTTTATTATGCATTCTGATATAGATTGTAAATATATAAAAATGTCTATGTTATAAAAAAATATATATATTTTTATTTCTTAACACTTTATTGTGCACAACCTAATAGTTCGTTCGATACAAATTTCCAAAAGAGACCAGTCATGGCGCAGCAAATGTGACTGTAAAACCGACTGGTTGTGGGTTCGATACCCACTCGAGGATAAGAAATATTTACTTAAATGTATATTTCCATTTCTTCGCTCTGGTGTCGACGCAATGCGTGTGTGATGCGTGTTAAGTTCTGCCACTTAACACGCAATGCCTCCAGAATTCGGCAGAAAGTGGGGAACGGAGTGTCTTACACTAGGTTCCCTCTGCCTACAGCGTGAAGCTGATTTTGATTTTTTAACTTAATAATGAAATTAAGAAAATAGAAGAAAAGAGTAAGACTCTATTGTGCACAACTTACTAATGAAATTAGGAAAATAAAAGAAAAGAGAAATAAAATACAAATGACGCATAAAAGGCGGTCATACGGTTAATCAGCGATTTCTACCGGACAACTTTTGGGTTAGAAAATTTATATAATAATATAGTATTATATCAGTATATGTTAAAAGCCTAAAAGCTTAACTACGACATAAATATTAATGTTATCAAGATTAAGCCGAAAATGCGTTATCAAATGTTTTTTTTTTGTAAAATTGATAAGGTTCTCCGTAAAAAAACATTTATTTAAAAACCTACAAAGAGATAACTTGACTAATAAGTAATAAGACAAGTGGTGGCGTCGAGTTCCGCCAATTTGAGGGAAAAGTGATTAACATATCGTCTTGACACAAGATTCTCATCTTCTATCCTGCTGCTTTAGTTCTGCTCCTCAACACGCATTGCCTCCAAAATTCGGCGAAGAGTGGGCAACGGAAGTGGCTTAATGGGACCGGAGTGTCTTGACTCTAGGTTCCCAGGTTCCGTCTACCAACAGTGCCATGTGCGGTTTTCTCGTACAGCTTCACGCTGTATCATGCATGTTTTATATATTGCTATAAAAATCCTATACGGTAACGCTTCGTCCACTATGTATATACAGGTGTAACTCGATCGACGGATCAACGGTAGTCTAGAAGTAGGATCCCTCAGTTCCAATCTATTTCACAGTTCATGTACGTTCAGCGATTTTCAGTGGTTCAGCAGATATTAAGAAATTTGTATTCAAAAAAATTAATTAAATCAGCTTCACGCTATATCCCGCGAACAGCGGGGTGGGCAGAGGGAAGCGAGTTCTGGAGGCATTGCGTGGTGAGTGGCGGAATTCAGCGCCGCGCTTTGCCTCAACCTTTGCCAGAAAAGAAATAAAAATATAAATTTAAGTAAATATTTGACTTCCTCGAGTGGGGATCGAACTCACAACCAGTCGATTTTACTATACACTTTGTGCCTCTGTGCCACGACTGGTCTCTTTTGGAAATTTGTATCTGTTTGGAAAAAGCCGGATTCTTGAACAACATTGACAAATACAGCTCGACGGTCTGCGCTCGATTTCTTCCTCAATATAGCTCAATAATGGTCCTTTCATATCATATAAAAGTTAAAAACTATCGGTCTATAAATCTTGGAAATAATAAAAACATATATAGATTTTTAAAAAGTAAAATTTTAGTTTAGTGAGGCCATTCATAGCGTAGGGATACAAGTGTGTGACACAAATAGAAACTAGTCTTATAAATTCTAATACACACTTATAAACAATATAAGAACTTACCTTGTTGTTCAACTTTTTGGGTCCTTGGATCTTCCCATTTAATATACGCCATTGCATACCATATACCAGGTTTGGGGTTTTGCATCGAAAACGTTATATTCGTCCCATCAGATGTAAGATTTAATGTATACATTATATGGCGGGAATCTACATCTATGAAACCCTTTGGAAACGGATAGCCATCCGGATTGACAGTTGGAAAAGAACCGTGTTTTAGATGTACAATAACCTCCTGTGGGCTGCAGGATCCTGAAGATAATTTTTTTTGTTATATTATTATAAAGAAATTTCGTATTTTCATTAGCTTCACGATTTTCCTAGGAAAAGGAGTTCTCCACATCTCAGCCCTTTATTTATGAAGCACCAACAAAATTCAACAAATCTGTTTATTTTTTATCTTATAAGGGTAATTGTAGATTTCATAATTGTGATGTTTATTAATATACAGAATATACCTTTTACATACTTTAATATTAGACATTTATTAAAAATTCCCTTGATTTGTCAATCTATATCAATGGTTCCCAACCGTTGCACACAGGTGAAATTTACACGATTGATGGCCAATATTCAAAAAATGAAGTTTCTCTAATTAAAAAATAGTAACCTAAATAACCTACACGATTTCTTTATCTATCTATTGGTTGCTAGTAAAAAGCTTGACACTTTTTATTTTATTACTTACATAGATCAACAATACCGTCATTGCTTGAAGGAATGATTTAGTATTATTTTGCATTATTTTGAAATCACGTTTGATATTTATTTAGTTGATATTAGAACTAAACTATTATGGATTTCATACCTTCGGGTAAACGTCTTTACAAAAATACAATAAAATAGTTAACATTCATTAGGATTGCGAAGATACGTCGTTTTAAAGTTAAGGCGATATTTCATTAAATTATTTTTATACTTATAGTAAAAATATTTATACTTTACCGCGCTTTACCCGTATCTTTTTATTATTTTAATAGTAAATTCCAGTACCTTTAATATGATACTAAATTTGGCTGCGTCTACTTGCGACAACTGTACAAAATGAAATTATAAAAATATTAATAACCATTTTCAGACGATTCCTATTATACTAGTATACCAATTATATTGGAAAATTGGAAAAAAATTACTGATGGATGAATGCCAATGACCACGGAAGTCGACTCGACTCGATCTTTACTTCAAAAATAAGTAATGTCTTATCCTCAAGATTATATGTTGAATACATAAATGTTGAAGCAGATTTAAATTTATATTTTTTTTGTATCGATATGGTAATTAAATAAATCTTTATTCTTTACCCATTAAAATAGAATACACTCATGAAAAATATTATTTCCGATCAATTAAAGCAGTATTTAAACATAATTATAATATTGACCAACTTTTAAGTGAATTTCACCTGTGTGCGTTG
>JAAIXJ010000089.1:26654-57387 GCA_013403705.1 Heliconius hermathena
GAGACGGCATCAGCCACGACATAGTTAATGTCGCTATAACAGTTCGCATAAGCCCATCACGTCAGCTTCCGCGACGTCAAGCAACATTCAATATCATAATATTGGTCAAAGATCACTTGGATCCACAATATGTGTCGCCCCTACACATATATTGCCTTTATAAGAAATTCGATCCTAAAAGATCGTGCCATCATAGGCTTCAAATTATTATATTATATTTATAATGTGTTTGGTACGAGTCTTTATGTGCATCATATTTATTAGTACCGTAGTACTTAAGAGTTCGACTCGACCGCTGCCTTCCAGCATCACCACCACCTATATAGACAGAACGACGGTCGCGACACTCGGGACGACAATACACGAACTCGTCTCGATTAATATTTTATTCAAAATATATAGTTTGTATTATTCATAATTAACTATGTTATTTATGTGTATTGCCATGCATATTTTATTTTATTTATTTATTTATTTTAAACTTATACTCAAGGTACATACTGTTACAAGACGATGCAAGCTCAGAAATCTCATTAATACAATGATTGATTCAAAGTTCCTAATGAGTATTTATTTAAAATTTTCATTTGATTATTAAATTTTATGTTTATTATACCTACATATTGGTCCCTGCTAGCAAGAATGATATAAAAGTGGTCTTTGATCTTGAAAAGGTTGGGAAAGCCTGATCTATATCATATGTGGAAAATATATATAGATTAAAAAAAATGGTGTTTACCAAGTCAAAGTGAAGCTCAGTCATATCTAATAAGCAACAATTGCATCACAAATCTACAAAGTGGGATGACATGTTAAGGCATATTATGAACTTCCTGCCATTAAGACATTATATGAAACAGTATAGGTCAAGTTAATATGTTATTTATATAAGTGTTATAATCATTTTAGTTGTTGATTGTACTAGCGTTTGTTTTTTTTTATCTATACACTGTATAACACACATAGCATGCTATAGGTGGTAGAGGGAACCTGGTGTCAAGAGATTCCGTACTTCCCGCGAATTCTAGAACCATTGTGTGTTGGGTGGCGGAACCCGGCGCCGCACTTTGCCTCTTTACCGATTTGCTGTTACAAAAGTAATGGATGAAGAAATTGAATCCACAAACTGTTGTATTTACCATTGTACGAGAGTTCTGATTTCAATTCCCACTAGGGGAAATGAATTATTAGTTGTTAATATTTTCATTTCTTCGCTCTGGTATCAAGGCAAAGGCGCAAGATTAAATTCTGCTTCTGTCACTCAATACCCCGAAAATTCAAAGGAAGTAGTGAACGGAATATCTTAACACTAGGCTTCCTCTTCCTAACCTGATATATGCAGAATATAGCATGAACTATCAAAAAAAAGTTTTTTTATTGACTTATTTTCATTTCTCGCACTGTCAAAATAATGTGTGTGTTTATATTCCCCACTCAAGACAATGTCTCTAATTCAGACAGTAAAATGTAAAACAGAAAAATCTCTCTGTCTATCATACTTTTACCATTAATAAATAATAATTAACAACTACTTTTTGTATCACAGATATAAATCACTTTTCATTTGATTTGAAACTTAATTAGTATAGAAAAATAAATAACAAGAATTTGTATTAAAGGGAAGATAGTACTTGTACTATATTCCATTATGTACTATACTACTTGTACTATATTCCATTATGTTTAAAGCAAAACTGGTAAACACTGGTACAGACTATATATGATAATTGATATTATTCTATAAGTAAAGGAAGCTTCAATTCAAAACAACAAGTAGAAATTGAGAAAGTTGTTGTCATTTTTTATATACTATTCTCATATTACATTGGAGCAAGATTTTACTGAATGAAGCCATAGCTGTGGCCCTGATTTCCCTCAGGAGAATAAATTATTTTCAATTTCAGAACTATTTTACTTAGGTTCACTCTGCCTAATTTAAAAAAAAGTTAAAATTACTCTTTTAACTTGTTATTATATTAAGTACACATTCAATTTTTTTTTTGTTGATGTTTTACTATTTTTCTTTCATTATCAAGTTTTTTTAATAATGTTATTTGGACACACTATAGATAAAAGATAGTCTTATCTTAACGCTTTCGTATTAATTATAAAAACAAATTTGTTTTTAATAGATGGTCTTATGATATTATCTGTAAAATTAATTAAATTATTTTACTTTCTACTGGATAACATTGTAAATAATAGTCCATAAGTATATATATGGAATATTATTAGCAATAAATAATTGAATTTTTATTTGAAAAGATGCTCCAAGAACAAATTAAAATTATAATAACTTTATTTAAGTAACAATCTTTACAAGACTGATATATCGTTATAATACCTATGTTATTAAGGTGCAGCTCCTCAGATTGGAATGTGAAACGGGCATCACTAACATCATTAACAACTCGATAAAATACGAGGGACACTGTACGATAACTCCTGTACATATAAACGTCGATTCCGACATGCCTGGTAACTAATTGATATCCCTCTAAAATAACAGGACGTGTGCTCATTAACTGTTCAATCATTCTTCTCTTCTTATCTTCGATCTCAGCATCAGTATCACTATTGCCGGCCACATAATAAATAAGAAACACTAATAGATAAACAATTCTCAATTTACACTTTAACATGATTCACAATTTAAATTGTATTATTTAGAAATCTGCGTTATTTTTTCATTTGTGTATGTTTTGAATGTGACTGTAAATTTAGTCCAAATTAATATATTTTTTATTTTTTTTTTCCTAAATTAAAACATTAGTCGGACGTCGCCGATCGATAGATATGAATGCACTTAGCCGCTGTTATCTTGTGACAATTGGAAATTGACGCTTGACATTGACATTTGACAACTGATTGTTTTTTTTATGCTATGCCATGCTATGGTTCATAGTTATTCACATTGGCACGCTCGAAGCGCCACAAATGAAGAACTGAACTGAACTAGTTATTCACATATTCTCTGAATATTATAGTAATTTGTGCAGAGACCGGCTGTTGTTAAATTGAATTTACAAGCACATAAAAAATGTGAAATTACTTTAACACGCAGTTCATCATTTGCCACTCAGTAAATGTCCCTACAAAAAATAGAATTTGCAAAAAAAATATACAACAAATAAATATTACAATTTTAATTTACCTTCGAAATAATATAATTTTGACTTTATTCAGAATTAAATGGGATTCCAACATTGAAAATAATATGCAAGTTGTGTCCAAAGTGGTTTAATGCATGTAACTCTCCGATAAAATTATTTAAAATATTTAAACTAGGTCTTTTTAATTATTATTATTTATAATATGTATATTTTTTGTTGACGTAATTTTTTATAAAATATTTTTATATAAAATATACTAATAGGTAATATTATTTGATTTTTACAGTAGATGGTCGATATCTTAATGCAAAATGGGATAGATAGAAAAATTTATAGACCTTACGATATATTCTAACAAGGCTTTTAGTGTAGAATAAAAACTGAAATTTGTGTTATTATATTTCATAAAAATTACTTTACAAATTTATATGAAGTCTTTATCTTAGCGATAAATATAATAAAACTTTTTTTATGATCAACAAATTGATTTTAAAAATCTGTCAAATGCATACATACATTAAAATTAAATTCACTTATTTTTAAAACAATTAAATAATAAGTAAACATAAACAATCGTGGTTAGCTATGTTTACATATTTGGCGTGATATTAGCTTGGAGATTATTTTAAGTGGTTACACTAAAACCCAAGGTCATAATAAGAAATAAATTTATAAAACTTGGTAACACCACGAATTGGAAAACCTTTTTGCTGTTTGGATTCTGCGCGCGCATGTCTCGCTCCCTCGCAATTGCAAAAATTTTCGAAGTTTGGTCGTCGCAGAATAATGGCTTCGATTATAGATTCGAAGCCCGCTGAAGTAAACGGTGAATGCCCATGTTCATCCAAAAGATATAAGATGGAAAATAATAATAAAGTGACTGTGGTGCTGGGTGCACAATGGGGAGACGAAGGAAAAGGAAAAGTGGTGGATCTTCTTGCGGTAAACTCCGACATCGTGTGCCGCTGTCAGGTTATATATTTTATTTTATTATTGTTTTATTATTTAAAAAAATATTTCTTTAACACCAATTTAAACATCGGACATTTATTGTGACATAATTGGAGTATCGTCAATTCACAAGCAATCTCTAAAGTACATTCAAAACAAACTTTGAGGTTATAAATGTAATTGTAATGTTATTCTCCAATATTTTTCAAAACAATACATAATATTGTCGTTTATTGTAGTAATGTTTTATTTTAAATTTCAAGTTCACTCTTATTGGAGTACAGTGGCTATAGCTGGCAAAGCGCCAGTTTGTTTGAAAATATTATGAATTTGTTTATGTTAGCTTGCTGAAATGAATTCCTTAATAATATTGTTATTTAAATTGCATAAATCTTCACGTAACACAAGTAATTATGTAACAATCGTGCGCATTTCCCGCGGATGCTGTATTAGTTATTCTTTTTTATTTAATCATGTGACCATGATTGATGTGTATGGCAATACGTTTTGAAACGCAAATAGATGTCATGAACAGTGACCGTTTAATTGTGGATTATTGCCAAGGTCTGGGACATTATTTTCACGCTCCCTGGCTTTTATATTTTTTGCATTTTATATATATTTTTAGTGTAGCTACATCTTTTTATAAATACTTTGTTATTGAAGCTATAAGAGCAACACTATTGAAAGGTTAATGTGTATATGTTATATAATCTATAGAGCAAGTATAGTATAATGAAAAGTTTTACTTTTAAATTTGCCACCATTTTCTTATTATTTTTTAAGACTACATAATGCGGATATGTATTTTTTGTAAGTTGTCAAACTGTGTCATCAGTTTCTTGATAAAACCACCGGCAGCCAGTAATTGTGATAAAATTTGTTTTGGTTTACTCATTCTGTACCGGTGTGAACTAGTCTGTGATTGATTTATATGACTCTATTTACAAAGACAGTTCCTTTATTATTGAACTCATTGAACTTATGTCTCTTGTAAGAGTAACTTGATAAGCATGATTAATATAGATAGGAACATACACAATTTTGAGCAAAGTGCCTATTTTGGACTGGCTTTTGAATCAAATATTATAAAATCAGCTTCACTCTGTATCCCGCACACAGCAGGGTAGGCAGAGAAAACCTAGTGTAAGACACTCCATTCCCCCCTTTCTGCCGAATTCTGGAGGCATTGCGTGTTAAGTGGTAGAACTCAACGCCACTCTTTGTCTCAACACCAGAGCGAAGAAATGGAAATATAAATTTAAGTAAATATTTCATCTCCTTAAGTGGGGATCAAACCCACAACCAGTCAGTTTTACAGTCAAACTTTATGCCGCTGCTGCACAACTGGCCTATAATAATATAAATATATAATATAAATAATATTACATTACACATATATTAAAAGTACTCATATTTTATATAATAAATGACAGCAATTTCGAACTTCCTTATAATTACAATGGTGGTAAAGTATCATTTATTATCTAAGTAATAAATATACAATGAGTAATTATAACTCGTAAATAAAACCTTTTATATACGGCTGGTCTATAAATTTTATAGACCAGAGACCTACTCTTGACGTTTGCTTGTTCTACACAATTCTTTTTTTATTTGCTTTAATGATTATAAAATACTATTGTGATCTAAAAACATTATATTTATTAATAAAACATATAAATATTTAAATGTAGTAGAATTTGAACCCTGTGTCTCATTGGTATTTTTCAATTTTCTCTTTTGTGTCGAAAGTTTTAAAATGCATTATTATAGGTTTTATTAGTGAGTAAGTGCCTCCAATAATGGTTTTTCTACTATATAAATGCACCCAATAATACTTTTTAGACTGTGAGTTACAATGTGTGAGTTACAATTTTGTTATGTCACATCTGCACATGCAATCAATAGTTTTTATTTTTCTCGAAATGTCTCACAAGTTATTTAAACACATAATTTACTTAAATAGTTTTGTTTAATAATAAAAAAAAATGAAAATATTATTTTTTTTAAATTATGGTTTGTTTCTTTTAATAAGAATATAAATAAATTATGAAAAAGGTTATTTGTTTAGCCCTTTAAGGTTTCTCTATTTCTCTAAGTCAGGGTTTCCCAACCTTTTCTTGATCAAGGACCACTTTTATATCATTCTTGGTAGCAGGGACCACTGTGCATGTAGGTATAATAAAATAATTAAACAAAATCTTTGCCTCACCAACCCCAGTCATAAAATTAAAATCGTTCACAGACCATATTTAGGCTTAGACCACTGGTTGGGAAACACTACTCTAAGTAATGCATAACCACTGGAAGTATTTATCACAGAACTTTGATATCATGACATTAGGATTATATTGCTTAAGATAATTTGATTGATAAATCTGTAAAAGAAGCTTAGCTGTTTATGATATTTAACTATTTGATAACGCCATTGTTGTACAGTTGGATAGTGAGTTATGAGTTCAATTCCCATTTACATGCTTTTTCTTTTTTTTATATCTGCCATATGACATGCCATGACTTTAAAAAGAGTGAAAAGTGACATGAAAAGTATCTAAAAAAATATCTCCTCATACAAACTCACTTTAAAAAAATATAGCACACTATTAGTAATATTGTATGTGTCTTGTATTTATATTAGGTACATTTGAATACTATTGAAATGTGTCATATTGTACATTGAAATCTGGTAATAATGCTAATCTAAATGTATATTTATTTTATTGCTATAATAGATACAGGGTTATCCAAACTACTAACACTCATGTACTTTTTTAGAAACATATAATAATTTTAATGTAGTGGGATTTGAAGCCGCACCTCTTGAAAACTGTCCAAGCTCTCTGACCACCAAACTATACGCTTACGTTAATAATACGCTATAATAACATTCAAGTTATTAATTAAAATTATATTTGTATGCAATGAACATTCTTTGTATTACCAAATAAAGAAAAAAAATAAATAAATAAATTGTTGCATTATAAATCCTATCAATGATGTGATGTTTTCAAATTTTTATAAAAAATAATATTGTATTTTTTTTTTAAGTAAAAATCGTAGATTTTTTTTCTTGATGTATAATTTTCATACATATATAAAAAATAAGATTAACTAAAACATAATATATCTACCTACCTACGTAATACCTATGTAAATATAATATAATAAAAAAAAATGTTAACCACGTAGATATAATAATAACTTTGTATACAATTGATGTACTATGTACATAAATTAAAGCATGTGAGATCATCATATGATTTTAGTGCTTTATGCTTTTTACCACGTACCAGCTGTAGGTAGGAGAAACTTGATGTTACGGCACTCTTTTTTTAACTTTTCAAGACATCGCGAGTTGAGTGACGGAACTCAACGCCGCCCTTGATCCACAAGAGCGGTGAAATGAAAATTATTTACATATTTAATATTCTGAGTGGCGATCGAACCCCACGGAGACCTTAATAAAACTGCATTATAATAATAGTAGTAGTATCTAATAATTATTATTAAAAATAAGTACAATTTAAAATTTTCTTTAATACACATTGGCGAAAGAGTTTAAGTAACATGATCATGGGTTAGTTTTTCCCTTGTTTTTTTTTCTCAGGTTACATGACTTTAGATTTATACTATTAAAATATCGTGTCGTTCGTATACGTGCGATTTCTCGAGCAAAACGGACGGCAACGAGTTCGATTTTCACTTGAAGAAATAAGATATTTAATGTTTTCCTGTCCTCGCTTTGGTAACGATGAAATGACCGCGGCGTTGAGTCCCGCTCCTCAACCTCCTGGAAAGCGACCAGGATGCGCGGGTTCGAGTCCCGCTACGTTCAAATTTTTATACATTTTCTAAATAAGTATTACATTAAAGTTATTTTGCAAATACAAAATAATAATAATATCACGTGCCATTATTGTAAACTTATTATCGATTGCGATCGACACTCGAGTGAAATCTCAAATAGACGTCTGTCCGCAAGGTCTTTTAGTAATTGAAGTTGTTGTTATTTACTTTTTGTTCACAATGATGAAATGGCAAGCTTGTTTGTAATGAAAGTGCATCGATTTTATTACTTTTCTAAAGGTTTCTATTTTTTTCTTTTACGTCACGTTGTATCCTTAACACGCAGGGTGGGTAGATATAACCTAGTGTTAAGATACTCCGTTTTCTACTTTTTGTTGAATCTTTCCTTGGTTTTGCGTGTTGAGTGGGGGAATTTAACGCCGGGATTTGGTGCCGGAGCAAAGAAATTAAAATATTAAATATTTCATTTCCGCGAGTGGAAACGACCTGTCCCCGACGAACCCACAACCTGTCGCGTTTTCATCAACACTTTGTGCCTCAGTTCTGGTCAGATTCAATTCGCTTCTATTTACGATAAACATTGTTGTAACACCCATTTAGTATATTAATAACGTTATAATACTTAATAAAAAGTATATTATAGCGTTATTAATAAAATAAGTAGTCTTAATACTAAGTGGGGAACGGGTGGGAGTATCTTAACTCTCGGTTCTTTCCTCTGTTCTAGAAGAAGAGTGAAGCTGTACATAAATAATAAACAAAAACAATCAATTATAATTTGAACATATAATCACATCATGGTATATTATTATTATGTTAGAAAATTATATATATTTAATTTAACACACTAAAGGTCGAGGCCAGTCGTGGCGCAGGGGCACAAAGTGTGACTGTAAAACGGACCGGTTGAGGTTCGATCCACACTCGAGGAGATGAAATATTTACTTAAATTTATATTCCCATTTCTTCGCTCTGGTCTCGAGGCAAAGCGCGACTTTGAGTTCTGCCACTCAACAGGTCTCCTCGTCTTAACACTAGATTCCCTCTGCCTACCCTGCTGTGTGCGGGATACAGCGTGAATCTGATTTAATTTAATACACTAAAAGAATATATTTTTCACGTGTCTATTTTAATTTTAGGGTGGTAACAACGCTGGACACACAGTAGTTGTGGATGGCAAGGAATTCGACTTCCATCTCCTTCCCAGTGGTATCATCAATCAAAAATGCATCTCAGTTATAGGTATATAATGTTTTAAATTATATATAAAATAAAAAAATAAGTGGACTATGATACGGTCGTCGTTGCACATCGGCATAGTGTCTCACTGTTAACGCGACTGTTGTTGTGGGTTCGATTCCTACTGGAGGAAATGAAGTACTTTCATTTTCACCAATCAAAACGCAATATCACCAAATATGGGCGATGCATGAGGAATGTGAGTAATTGTGTCTTAATACAATGCACCACCGACCCTGTTATATAGCGGATATAGCGTGAAGCAAAATAAAAAAATTATATTATATTGTATAATATTATATTGTAGAGGTGCAGGGGCACAAAGTGTGACTATAAAACCGACTGCTTGTGGGTTCAATCCCCACTCGAGGAGAGAAAATATTTATTTAAATTTATCCATTTCTTCGCTTTGGTGTCGAAGCAAAGCGGGGTGTTGAGTTCTGTCACTTAAGACGCAATGTCTCCAAAATTCGGCAGGAAGTGGGGTATGGAATGTCTTAACACCAGGTTCCCTTTGCCTACCCTGCTGTGTGCGGGATACAAGTGAAGCTGTTTTATATTTTATAATTTACATTATATTGTAAAAGTAATTTTTTAGCCCTTAAAATAACCTGTAATGAATGATAAACGCTTATCGATAATTACATATTGTAAATTAATACTGTCTGGTATTGCCTTGTCGTTTGTTTAATTAACTGAAATATAAGTTTTCTGATAAGAACAAGTCGGTAATGTGATTATGGTGTAAATTTTGTGTAGATTGATAAAATTACCCGCGTTAAATTGGTTGTTTAACTTATTTTTTTTTGCGTGGTTTTTATTATCAATAGGTAAAATAAGCTGGAACTTTCCAGGTTATCCTCAGCCTAAACCTCTCTTTAGAGCTAAACTCACGAAAACTTTTGTTGTTCGGAAACGTTGTTTTAAAATTATATGTATATGAGTTTCTTAAAGAAATTTCGGTAATAATAATAATATTGTTTATTGTACATTCATAAAGAAGACGCAATAAAATAGATAACAAGAATACTTAAATGTTTTAATATAAGGAATTTTATTTTACGTTAAACTTTAAACTAGATATATGAATATCATGGAAAAAAATGTTTCTCCCAGATATAAATAATAGACAAAGCACGGAATATTTTGACACTAGGCTCTCACTGACTACATACCATAGCAGGGTTATGAACGAAAAACCATAAAGTTGCTAATCTTGATTGCAGTCATAATAGATTTTTTTTAAACATTTTTAAAGTGGTATTCCACACTTAGGAAAGAAAAATACTTATTTAGAAAACGTATAAAAATTTAAACGTAGCGGGACTCGAATTTATAAAAATAAGTTAAATAAGTATAATAGAAAATGTTTTAACAAACAATTTTATGATTATTCAACAACAAAACCGAATACGGAAATTAAATTTTATTTTCCAGTACCCAGACACGGCAGGTACGGCCAATAAAGCATGCCTAAATAATTGTTGTGTCCAAATTAATCCAAATATTGTTTCGATTTATGACATTTTGATTCCGATCGACTCGAATAAAAACGATTTCTTGTAAATACTTTTTAAAAGTTTTTGCTGAGTTACTTATCTACTGCATTTTATAGGAAAGGTAGAATTACTGGTAAGATATTACAAAATCAAATAAAAAAAAAATATATTTTGTTTTTGATTCCGCACTCCGCCACTCAACAGGCAATGCCTCATGAATTCATCGGAAAGTGGAGAACGGAGGTGTCTTAACACTCAACTCCCAGGTTCCCGATAACAAGGCAAGCCTCCGCGGGTCGCTAACTTTCTGGAGCTGAATACCAACTAGGATCTTGTCTTTGATATTATTTTTTTTATTGAACTATCTGGCTTGTCTCTCAATCGACTCCAAAGGCTTAGGTTACTTGGTAGTGCCATCTTATAAGTGACAGCGGTACTCCACATACGGCCGTACTTGTGCTTTATACAGTGTGGGGAAGATGTTGAAGAAGATGTTGAGCTCTAGATTCAATGTCAAGATCCACAGTTAGAACTCGTTGAGAGAGTTTATACGGATAGATGTATTAATAATTAAATAAACTGATATTAGGAATTAACGACTTAAAATTAATATCAGCTTCACGCTGTATCCTGCGCATAGCAGGATAAGCGAATGGAACGTAGTGGTAAGACACTCCGTACCTCATTTCCTGCCAAATTCTGGAGGTATTGTGTGTTAAGTGGTGGAGCTCAACTCCGCGTTGTACCTCGACGCCAGAACGGAGAATTGAAAATATACATTTAGATACATATATAATTTCCTCGAGTGGGGACCGAACCCACAACTAGCCGTAATTATTGTCACACACTTGTGCTCCTGCGCTAAGACTGGCCTCTTAAGGTACTTTGTTAGTGTCCCTTCAGAATTTTCTCTGATATTTTAATTTTATATTTTTTTCGCTAAAAGTAGTCGTTTTTGGCTCTTAAAGATTAATTATGTATAATTAATTTGCTGTTGAGGACAGTCGTGGCACAGCGGCACGAGGTGTGACTGTAAAACCGACTGGTTGTGGGTTCGATCCCCACTCGAGGAGATGAAATATTTACTTAAATTTATATTTCCATTTCTTCGCTCTGGTGTCGAGGCTAAGCGCGGCGTTGAGTTCTGCCACTCAACACGCAATGTCTCCAGAATTCGGCGGAAAGTGGGGAACGGAGTGTATTAAGTCTAGGTTCCCTCTGCCTATTTCTCTGCCATTGCTACTCTGCCATTTGCTGTTAAAAACTGCCATTTGTTGTTTAAACAATGTATTAAAATATGCTAATGTCCATTTTAATATCATTGAAAAATATTACCGACGAATCCAAGACGTCTTATGAAGTCGATACAAAAATTAATGACTACAATTTTCGTCTTTCAAATAATTATTTACAAGGACAGTAACTTAAATACAAAGAATAAATAGAAATATGAACGTTGTTCGTTTAAAAAAGACAATAGTCGTCGTTTAACTTTTAACGTCACGCAAATTAATTTAGTAAATTGCGGATTTCATACTGGAATATTACCGTTGCGAAACATTACCTAAATTCGGTAGTAAATCTCAATGTGAATAACTACCGACTAAATGCGGGTTCGCCCGCTTAAACTTAAGTTTTGTTATTGCATCCAGCGGAAAATGGGGACCAGAGAACACTTAAATTTAATTTAAGGCTTAAAGAATTTCTTTATAAATAATTTTGAAGATTATTAGTTTATTTAACTTTAAACCTTAAATTATATAAAAAATAAAGTTCTAATAATTATTCCTATTAAAGAAAATATATTAAAAAAATAAATTAAAAAAAGTCTACAGGGTGAAAAATCTAAGAAGACCATTCCCAACCCCTGTCGGTATTATCATATACGATCTATTAGGTTCTATTTAAGTATGTTTATACAAACGATGGATAAAATATTGTAAGCATTTTTTTTTCAACTTCACGCTCTATCCCGCACACAGGAAAGCAGAAATAACCTAGTGCTAAGACACTCCGTTCTCCATTAAATTATTGCATTAAAAAATACAAATATACAATCATCGACTTATTTATATATTTTTTATGTATAGGCAACGGAGTAGTCATCCACCTGCCCGGTCTATTCGAGGAGTTGAAGAAGAACGAGCTGAAGGGCATGGCGGGGTGGCAGCAACGCCTCATCATATCGGACAGAGCGCATCTGGTCTTCGATTTCCACCAACAGGTAGTTATTATGTTTGTATCAGTTTTGGGCTTGAGGTATTGATGTTTTCTATACGTATAATGAAATTAAAGTGTGTGCATATAGTTATTCACACGATACAACATTTTTGTCTGTCCGGGCTAATGTCCGGAACTGTTGAATCGATTTAATGGGATTTTCACCAAAAGAACATAGGCGGGAGGCACAACTACATAACTAGGATATTTTCTATCCCGGGATTTACGCGGCGAAAATAAAACCTATCGTCGACCTCGAATGATTTAGCTAAACATTTTTCTATTAAATTGCACAATTTTTTTGCGACTATAACAAATAATATACAAAAAATATTATTTTATGATTTATTAAGTGTATGACAAATGTTTGAATAAATATCATAATAATCAAAATAACCAACCAATTGTCCCCTATATACACTAAAAATATGAAACGGGCGAAGCCGCATTTTTAAATCCCGTAAAAAATTCTCAGTCTTAATACATTTATTTTATCAACAAGTCTTTTTATTTTTATTTAACATCGGTAAGAGTTTGCTTGAAGCAATAACACCATCTTTTATTCATGTTTTTATTTATTTATATTTTGTGTTGTTTTTTCCTGTTGCTTGTATTTTTTTTATTTGTGTATAATAAAGTAGCCAATGTCTCGAATGGTAGATGAAGTACGTATAGGCACTCAGTTCCCATTAACACACTTCGATTCCAACTTTTCGCCGAATTCTTGAGACATTACATATTGAGTGTTGGAACTGAACGCCGCGCTTTGTATCGTTACGAAAGCGAGGAAATGTAAAAATTAATTATTTCATTTCTCCTATTGGGAAACGTAACCACAACCGTCTTTTCTACTTGGTATAATACCAAGATAATGCTTAATGAATAAAAAAAATGTGTAAACATTTTAAAATATACTAATATAATACCTACTAAAGTAAGATACATAATTTATTCAAATGAGCACAATTATCTGAAAAGTGTTTGCGTCAAATAATAAATGTTAATACAAAATAATTATAAAAATTGAATTTTTAAATAGTAAATTGCGTTGATAAAAACGAAATAACTTAAATGTCCTATATGTACTCGTATATAGATAAAAAATTAAATGAAATCAGCTTCACGCTGTATCCCGCACACTGCAGGGTAGGCAGAGAGAACCTAGCGTTAAGGCACTCCGTTCCCCACATTCTGCCGAATTCTGGAGGCGTTGCGTGTTGAGTAGCAGAACTCAACACCGCGCTTAACCTCGACACCAGAGCGAAGAAATGGAAATATAAATTTAAGTAAATATTTCATCTCCTCGAGTGGAGATCGAACCCACAACCAGTCGGTTTTACAGTCACACTTTGCGTCGCTGCGCCACGACTGGCCTCAAACTGGCCTAAATTTATGTATATCGTAATATTTAAATTGATGTTGATTCAGTTTTACTGGTAATTTGTGGTACAGATCGGTATTGAAATTAAATATTCAATTTTTGTTTTATGCCACTTTACTGTAAGTTCGTTGTACTGACAATTGAGTCTGCCTTCAGTGTTGTTTTATATAAATCTATAATCGTTTTAAAGTTCTGGTCATTTTTTTTTAAATATCACATGCTAATGTCGCATTATATTAGGGGACCATCNCGCTGCGCCACGACTGGCCTCAAACTGGCCTAAATTTATGTATATCGTAATATTTGAATTGATGTTGATTCAGTTTTACTGGTAATTTGTGGTACAGATCGGTATTGAAATTAAATATTCAATTTTCGTTTTATGCCACTTTACTGTAAGTTCGTTGTACTGACAATTGAGTCTGCCTTCAGTGTTGTTTTATATAAATCTATAATCGTTTTAAAGTTCTGGTCATTTTTTTTTAAATATCACATGCTAATGTCGCATTATATTAGGGGCACCATCTCGTATTAAGATAAAAAAATGTATTTTTTATCTTAACACAATAAGGCTGTCTAAACTTGGATAAAAATATGAAATATTTAATTTCTTCGCTCTGGTAATGAGCGTAGGAGGCAAAGCATTCGACGGAAAGTATCCTAACGCTAGGTTCCCAGGTTCCCTTTGCCTACCCTGCTATGTGCAGGATACAACGTGAATCTAAAAAATGAAATATTATTCTAACACTTCCTATATTAAACATGACGGTTTAATAATAAATTATGATAATTATATTCTTAACTCAAAGCTAAACTATTCTAAATACAATAGCTTACTTTTATTATAAATACGTATGTAAAGTAAGCATCTATTGTTTAGAAAAATTATGGGCTATTCTCGACAAAAGTAATAAATAGCAACTCAAAATGAATGATGTTTTTTTTAATTGAAATTTTCTGTTTCATTATTTATAAGATAAAAAGAGAACAAATAAGGAAAGATCTCTATTTAATTTTTATAGGTTGATGGTCTCCAAGAGGCTGAGAAGGGCAAAAACTCGCTAGGAACTACCAAGAAAGGCATCGGACCGACATATTCGTCTAAGGCCACAAGAAATGGCATCAGGATAGGCGATTTGATGGGAGATTTCAGTATTTTTGAGGATAAGTGAGTAAATATCTTTTTTTTTAATTCATGCTGTATCCCACCAATAGCAGAGTAGGCAGAGGGAAACCTAGTGTTAAGACAGTCCGTTTCCATTAAGGCAGATCCGTTACCCACTTTACTGAGAATTCTTCAGGCACTGTGTGTTGAGTGGCGTAACTCAAAGCCGCATTTTGCTTCGTTATTAGAGCGAGGAAAGGAGAATATTAAATATTTCATTTCCACCAATTTGAATCGAACCGACAACTTATCCCATTAATAGTCGCTCTCTTGATCAGCTGCACCATCACTGGACTCTTTAGTAACAGTTGAAAATAAAAGAAAAATATAATTGAAATTAGGGCACAAGTACAATCCAACCTAATCATTGATAAATAAATCAGCTTCACGTTGTATCCCGCACGCAGCAGGGTAGGCAGAGGGAACCTAGTGTTAAGACACTCCGTTCCCCACTTTCTGCCGAATTCTGGAGGCATTGCATGTCGAGTGGCAGAACTCAACGTCTCGCTTAGCCTCGACACCAGAGCGAAGAAATGGAAATATAAATTTAAGTAAATATTTCATCTCCTCGAGTGGGGATCGAACCCACAACCAGTCGGTTTTACAGTCACTCTTTGTGCCGCTGCGCCACGACTGGCCTCAATTGGCCATTCATTGATAAAATCGTATTTTTTTTTCAGATTCCGCACACTAGCAGCAAACTACAAGAGAATGTTTCCATCACTGGAGCTGGATATTGAAAGTGAACTATCCAATTATAAAGAATATGCGAACAAAATACGACCGTTGGTCAAAGACACCGTGTCGTACTTGCACAAGGAAATACAGAACGGGAAGAAGGTGCTGGTTGAGGGAGCCAATGCCGCCATGTTGGATATTGATTTTGGTATATATTTTTTTTAAATCTTATAATTGTTATTTATTTGTAGTCGTAATGGTTTATTGTGATAGCAGTTGGGAGTAAACGCGATGGTTGTAATTCGGTTCGATTCTCATTCGGGGAAATAAGTTATTCTTAGTTATTTAGAAAACGTATAAAAATTTGAACGTAGCGGGACTCGAACCCGCGCCTCCTGGAAACCGACCAGGTAAGCCATATGTTCAGCCTGCCGAACTGCTGAACGGCTCCTGGAAAGCCTGTTCGGTTTCCAGGAGGCGCAGGCGAGTCAAAAGTCCGCTACGTTCAATTTTTTATACGTTTTCTAAATAAGTATTTTTATTTCCTAAGTGTGGAATAACAGTTAAAAAATGTTGAAGAAAGTAATTCTTAGTTTCTCGCTATGGTAAAAAGACAGCGCATCATTTAGTTCCTCCACTCAACGCGCAATGTCTCAAATTTTTGACTAGGTGAACCGACTTTAATGATTCTTTTTTTATTAGAAAGCTGATGCATCCCGTGTGGCCCCATTTTAATTTGGTCCATTTCTGACAATATGAAAATCACGAAACTTAAATTTGCATTAAGTATGTGCGCGATAAATTGACGAATAACTCAGGATCGCGCCAAGCGATTTCGATGATTCTTTTTTTTATTGGAAAGGATCTATTGGATCTCAATTTGATTAGGGTTCGATTAAAGTCGGTTTTAGTGTTAAAAATTATACTTATTTACCACTAGATTCGCTCTGTGTACCATGTTATATGCAAAATACAGCGTGAACCTGAAATAACCTAGCCCGAGATCAAGTGACGATGTATGATTTTTTTAATAGTTTAATTATATCCAAATTCAATTTGAAATATACTTTTGCAAGTATTAACGCCGGGCTCGTAGCAGTAATAAAATAAATGTAATTAAATATAATTATTCTAATATAAATTTTGAATTTCCCCCAGGCACATACCCGTACGTGACGTCGTCCAACTGCAGCATAGGCGGCGTGTGCACGGGCCTGGGCCTGCCGCCCAGGCTCATCGGGGACGTGCTCGGCGTGGTCAAGGCGTACACCACCAGGGTGGGCGACGGGCCCTTCCCCACCGAGTTGCATGATGTTCGTGGTTTATTGTTTTATTTTCGTCATATCAATGAAGTGGTTTTTTTTTGTACTGTATCCCGTCAAGATACCCTTTTTTTTGTTTTTTTGGCTATGCGCTTGTGTATGTTATTCTTAGAAAGTGTTTTATCGATTTTAAACCAGTTTTCACTATTGTATTTTGGAAAGTTCTTACTTGTTTTATTTCGATCAGCTGCAGCTTCACGTTATATCCCGCACACAGCAGGGTAGGCAGAGGGATCTAGTGTTAAGACACTCCGTTCCCCGTTTTCGTCGAGTTCTGCAGGCATTCTGTTTTGAGTGGCGGAACTCAGCGCTTTACCGCGACACCTGAGCGAAGAAATAAAAATATAAATGTAAATAATTAATTCATTTCCTCGAGTGTGGATCGAACCTAAAACTAGTTATTTTTACAGTAGCACTTTGTGCCCTTGCGCCACGAATGGCCTCTTTATTTCGATCATAAATTAAAAAAATCTATCTATATAAATTATTTTGGCCGACAAAATTGCTGTAAAATAACAGCTATTTTACGGGATTTACCTAAAAGTTTAGTTTTCAATATATTTAATATTGTGTTCGCAATGATAATGTTATTAGAACATGATGGCTGTTCAGATTAGTAAGTAAATAATATTGTGGTTAAAGTAGGTGAGTGTGTCACTAGTATTTTAATTTCTTTTTTTAAAAAAAAAAATTCTCATTGTGGATATAACATTTAAGAACACTAAAAATATGTATATTCATAAATAGTAAAACTCTCAATACATTGCTTTCCAGGAGACGGGTGAGCTGCTACAGTCGCGTGGTCACGAGGTGGGCGTTACGACGAAAAGAGTGCGCCGCTGCGGATGGCTTGATCTCGTTGTAGTCAAATACACCGCCATCGTCAACGGATATACGTCGTTAGTATTGTTTCTAGTTTGATACTTTAGTATCTCTGCCACCAGTGTAGGGAGAAGACAAACGCCCCTCACCTCCCCCCACTCCCTTCTCCATTGCCTACTAAAATAGATCAGCTTCACGCTGTATCCCGCACACAGCATCGTAGGCAGAGGGAACCTAGTGTTAAGACACTCCGTTCCCGTCTTTTTGCCGAATTCTGGAGGCATTGCGTGTTGAGTGGCAGTACTCAACGCCGTACTTTGCATCGACACCAGAGCGAACAATTGGAAATATAACTTTAAGTAAATATTTCATTTCTTCAAGTGGGGATCGAACCCACAACCAGTCGATTTACAGTCACACTTTGTGCCCCTGCGCCACGACTGGCTTCTACTATTAAACCTGTATTTATCTATCAGTCTATTAGTCTAACAAAAATTAGAAAAAAATATTTTCTTGTTAAATTTTACAATGTGTTAAAAGAATGGGATGGGGATTTCAAGTAATCCATTATTTTTTTTTATGTGTGTCAACGTGTACTTCACACGTCAACGGCTACTGTAGTTTAAATAAAATCTTACTTTCAATACCTATATCTTTTTTCCGGGGTTTGTCTAACTTTAAAAAATTTTTCAGCCTTTGTCTAACAAAATTAGACATTTTAGACACTTTGAAAGAGATCAAAGTGGGTGTGGCTTACAAAGTGAATGGAAAGAAAATTGATTATTTCCCATCTTCAATGCCTGAATTAAGTAATGTTGAAGTAAGTTTTATTACATTTACTCTTTTTGTTTAATCTAGAGTTATTAATAATTATAGAAGTATAAAATAGAGAGGCTTGTGGGATATTTTATTGGGTTATTTTGAACAAAAACACCTGTTTCCAAAAAAATGCAAGAATACTTCAAGACAACAAAGTAGATTAAATTAATATTTAATTTTCAATTTTTAGTTACTAACCTTTTTACATTTCATTTTTACCTTCATATCCAATTGATAACACCTTATATACATATATGATAAATTTATCCAATATTAAATATAATTTCCAGGTGGAATACCTGACTTTACCCGGTTGGGCGTGCAGTACAGAGAATGTAAGGGAAATGGACAAACTGCCAGAAGCGGCCAGAAAATACGTTAGGACTATTGAGGATTATTTGCAAGTTCCTGGTAAGTTCATACTTATTTATTGATACAGTACGATCTACATCAGACGATCTATATCATTCCTCCAGAATTCGGCGGAGAGTAGGAGTGTATTAACACTAGGTTCCCTCTGTCTACCCTGCTAGATGCGTGAAACTAAATAACATACTCGACAATAAATATCAGATGCTATTTAATTTGTTAGCTTTCTTTTAATATATATATATATCTATATATTTCTTTTTACAGTAAAGTATATAGGTGTGGGTCAAGGCCGGGAGTCGATCATCAACGTGGATTAACACATACGTCCATGTTGTTAGATAATTATGTGTCTATATATTTGTAGCGTTTTTAAAGCACTTGCCTATTGGTGTTCTTGATTATTTCACATTATTACAATAAACTCTTATTCAACTTGACGTCTTAGTTCTGTATATGTCACAAACTCAATTTGACCTACTTCACAGTGTCTGATTGAGCTGAAATTAGGATTACGACTCCACTTCTGATTACACTCAACTGAAAGTGGGGAACTGAGTGTTTTAACAGTAAGTTCCCTCTGCCTATCCTGCTGGTGCGGGATACAGCGTGAAGCTGATTCTGATTACAATGAAATTCGTTTAAACAATATTGTTTTTAATTCAAAATGGCCGCCAAGTGGTAACAAAATAGAGGATTACGATTTTTTGCACAATCCACCTAATATAGGTATCAAATGAAAGGGCTTGATTTATATTGTATATGCCGTTATATAAAAATCTTGTTTGTTTATTTTATTTATATTTTATTTTAATTTTTTCACAAGTAAAATGAAAGGTTTTTTCTCAGATATTACCATCTTATTATCTTATGGGTATATGGGCACTATTTTGTTTTTTTTTTTTCACTTTTTCAACATTACGCTATTTTTTCACGTATGCTTAAAAATATATTTAGAGATTTTTTAAAAAAAACATACGATTAGAGGAAAAGAAAATTAAATGTTATAAATTGTATGTCCAAAAAAAATACTAGAAAAAAATTATATACATACAAAGAGTTATAAACAAGTAAAATGACGTAACTAAACTTTTCTTTATTATAAATTTTAAAAAATATTTTTATGAAATAAACAAGAACGCTATATAAATGTTTGATTAAATTGTCAATTTTAATTAAAATGAATGCTACTTTTAGATAATAGGTGCCGATTGTAATTTAGTAACAGTATTCTTTTTATACACTGCGCTATATATTCATCTTCATGTACGTACATACATACATATATGTACAAAGAAATTTTAATATTAATGGTGTAAGTAAGATGAACATTTATTAAAAATAAAATATGACTATTAATAATTTGATTGAGGCCAGTCATGGCGCAGCGGCACGAAGTGTGACTATAAACCGACTGGCTGTGGGTTCGATCCCCACTCGAGGAGAGAAAATATTTACTTAAATTTATATTTCCATTTCTTCGCTCTGGTGTCGAGGTTAACCTCGGCGTTGAGTTCTGCCATTCATGCACACGCAATGCCTCCAGAATTCGGCAGAAAGTGGGGAACGGAGTCTTAACACTAGGTTCCCTCTGCCTACCCTGCTGTGTGCGGGATACAGCGTAAAGCTGATTTGATTTGATTTGATTAATAATTTTATTACTTTAATGTTTTATTTTATTTTTTTCATTATATTTTTTAACATATTTTTTTAACATATTTTTGCTATACACCATTATTGTCCTAAATATGTTTAATATCGCTTATCTAATATTATTTTCTTTTTTTTTCAAAATTATAATAATTCGAAATTTTAATAAATTTTTAATGTAAGTAGGCAAATATATTAACTTTAGTTTTTTCTTAAATCGATTTGTCAATATCGATATTGTTAGATAAGCGATTATTTTTTATATATTAAACCACTAGCCGAATTTATTATTAAGGGCCTTGTCCAGTCTTTACAACAGGAATAACATTTTAAAACATTTTTTGATAGTTTTAAGAACTTCTAACAAAAATTAATAAGAAATATATATAACATTTCTTATTAATTTTTGTTTAATAAAAATCATGAACTATTTTAATATTATTTGATCCTGAAGTTCAATAAATTCCCATTTTAGAAACTTTGTTTATGCTTTCAGTTAAATTAGTGCATCTAATACAGTCATGTTGAAGTTTTTTTTTGTTTTCATAAAAATTTAACGGAATCGTTAATTTTTAGACTATGTTTTTTTTAAATAGAGAATAGTGTTAAGACACTTCTTGTTCTATTCTCCCCCAATTTTAAATGCATTTTTTGTTAACAATTTTCGATAATCAATTTCCAAAAGTGCTTCATAGTTCACGCCACTTAGTAAGTATATTAAATAAGGCAATAATTTAATAATAGATGTTATACAAATATACTGGCTCTCAGTGACTGGCTCGGTTCCTACTAATTTTATGTAATATAAGTAGTATATCGTTGCTTATTCGAAAATATTGCAAATTTTTAATATTTTGAAGCGATTTTTATTTACAATCAAGTGATCCGCTTATAAAAATGATTATCATTAAAATTAGATAATAATTACATTATTATATATTTTATAGGAAACTATTCTATAATTCATGACTCTGTTTGACTACCAACTTCAAGAACTTCTTTATATTAAAAATATAACATATAACCAAATTTTATAATCGGATAAATAAATACATACGTTTTAACATAATTCAGGTTAATTTTAAATATTAAATAAATAATATAAGTGATAAAGATCGAGCACAAACAATAATAGTCTTTTATGGACGTACATTTGTGCTTAAAATAGTAACCTTGTATAATACATGTAAAGAAATAGATTTTTTGTTTTATTTTATTATTTTATAATGCAATTATTTGCAGTTCTTGAGATAAAACGTTTATTAAGATATTATTGGTAAATGATAATTTTAATAATAATAAAGTGTAATATTTAATAGAGGCTAGTCGTGGCGCAACGGCACAAGGTGTGACAGTAAAACCGACTGGTTGTGGGTTCGATCCCCACTCGAGGAGATGAAATATTTACTTAAATTTATATTTCCATTTCTTCGCTCTGGTGTCGAGGTTAAGCGCGGCGTTGAGTTCTGCCACTCAACACGCAATGCCTCCAGAATTCGGCAGAAAGTGGGGAACGGAGTGTCTTAACACTAGGTTCCCTCTGCCTACCCTGCTGTGTGCGGGATACAGCGTGAAGCTGATTTTTTTTTATTTGTAATTTTTTTAATCCTTGTTGACACATCACAATCAGTCATGTCGATGTGTGAAGTGATTCTCGAATAATTATGTAATTTATCGCTTCAAAAAAATTAAAAACTATATAATAATATCTTTTAAATTTACATATTTTAAACTTATATACAATTTCAAATTTCAAGGTCTATTTCTTTACATGTGTTACTATACTAATGTAATAATAAGTTTCATATTTTTGTTTTAATTCGATATATTCGCCAAAAATGTTCAATAACAATAATAATAAAAAAAAATTATCTACATATAAAATATTTAATATTAGATCATGTTTCGAAATTATTTTTTTATTATATTTTCATATCCTTTTGACGCTTATTATTAAGACATTTTGTTTTTTTTTTCTTTATTTTTCCTTTTTTTTTCTAAAATTTCTCCCATTCCAAAGACCGTGAATATATGTACTTACAGTTTTGGATATCAACATTTTAGTTTATTTGACTTGTGTTATGTGATATCTATTTAATATGTTAATGTAAATAAATTAATTATTACTATTATGCTAATAAATAATGGTTTATTCTTTTAATGTGAGCATTTATTTGTCTATTGAATTTTGATATTATATCCTGATATTTTTAAGTCCATTTTTCTTGTCAATTTTTGACAGCAGTCGAGGTCACGAAGTGTGGCTGTACACGCGACAGGCTGTTGGTTCGATTCCCACTCGAGGAATTGAAGTATTTAATATTTATATTGTCTTCGCTCTGGTGTAGAGGCAAAGTGAAGCGTTAAGTCCCGCCACTCAAAACGCAATGCCTCCGTAATTCGGCGAAAGGTGGGGAGCAGAGTGTCTTAACACTAGGCTTCCTCCGCCTACCCGCCTACACGCGGGATACAGCGTGAAGCTAAAAAAATATCTTGCAACTTTAGGATCTATTCACACTAGCGCCGGCCACGGCTCGTTTTTGTTTGGGCAAAATTTTGTCATGTTCATATTTCACAATCAGTATTAAATATTTTTATTAAATATTTTAGCAGATCGAGGCTAAGGCATTTAATAAAAATATTTAATAGTAAAAGAAAGAAATGACAGTGTATTTTCTTATTTATATTAATTATTTTAGGCTGAGAGGTGACATCTCTTTGTTCTTTATTTAATAATACCAGACTGAGATTGGATCGAATTGTGACCGTATAAACTCTAAGGTTGCAAGATTTTTCTAGCTAATATTGATGTATTTGCAATTTAAAAAAAATTATAAAATAGAAATACATGCACCTAACACGAAAGTTGTTAAAGCCGATGTACTCTTGAATGGTGAAGCCGTAGATCCTGTCGATTCTACGGTATTTCTCGGTATCACCATAGACTCCAAATTACAGTGGGGACCCCATATTGATGGATTGGCGAATAGACTTAGCTCTGCAGCTTTCGCGGTCAAAAAAATTAGATCATTAACTGACGTAGAAACGGCTCGACTTGTTTACTTCAGTTACTTCCATAGTATTATGTCCTATGGGATTTTACTTTGGGGTAATGCAGCCGGTATTCAACCAATATTTGTCCTGCAGAAGCGAGCTATTCGTGCAATCTATAACTTAGGCCCTAAAGACTCCTTAAGGCAAAAGTTTAAAGAAATTAATATATTGACAGTTGCATCTCAATATATTTTTGAAAATGTTATGTATGTTAAGAAAAACATTAATAATTTTACCAAAATTGGTGATTTTCATAATATTAACACTAGAAATAGGCATAATCTTGGTGCACCTGTAACTCGGTTGCATCGAATCCGTAATTCTTTTATGGGACAATGCATACGCTTTTACAATAGGATCCCAGAAAACGTCAGAGAATTTTCTATATCACGATTTAAAAAAATTGTGAAAACACGTTTGTGTGTTAAAGGTTATTACCAAATTAATGATTTTATAAATGATAACACGCCTTGGGAATGAAATGCTCGCCCCAGTCTGTTTCAAAGGTATCATTGTCACATATTTAAATATGTATTTGTTTAAAATTGAGTTTAAAAAAATAGGTCCCGCTGAGTTTCTTGCGCCGGTTCTTCTCAGGTCCGAGGCATTAACTTTAGTGTACTGGTGGTAAATTATTTGACATTCAAAAAATGAGGCATGTAACTTCTTATTTCGAATAAAATTATTTGAATTTGAATTTGCAGTGGCACTTTAGAGAAATTATAAGAAAACAACAATATTTATGTCATATCTGTAATTCCATCAGTATTCAAGTAATTCATATTACATTACAAATCTTACAAGAGTAGGATTATAAGTTTATTATAGAAGTGGGATGTTGACAAATCAACATAAACTTTTTCTGAACATCATCATAATAGTTATCATTAATATTCGATAGTAGGCTAGTTGTAGCGCAAGGGCACAAAGTGTGACCGTAAAACCGTATGGTTGTGGGTTCGATCCCCACTCGAGGAAATAAAATATTTATTTCATTAATATTTTCATTTCTTCGCTCTGGTGTCGTGTCGAGGCAGAGCGCGGCGTCGAGTTCTGCCACTCGGTACTCAATGCCCTCAGAATTCGACGGTGTGTGAAAGTGGGGAACGGAGTGTTTTAACACTAGGTTCCCTTTGCCTACCCTGCTATGTGTGGAATACGCCGATTTTTTCGAGACAGTGCGTGTTCAGTGGCGGAACTCGTTGCCAAAGCGAAGACGTGGAAATATTCATAAATAATAATTCTTTCCCCCGAGTGGGGGTCGAATCCACAACCCACGCTTTACATACATTGCTTTTTTAACTCTGTCAATATCCCTCTTGCCCTATACATATTATACAAACACATATTACATTTTTGTAACAATTTTTACTATAATACACGTTAGAAGGCAAATTCAGATAGATATGCAAATTAGAAAGTTTTTTGTTATATAACTCATTTTACCTTATACAGGATTCAGAATCATAAAAAATTCAAATATAGAATCGTTCTTTTTAGAAGACGGTTAAAAATATTTGTAACTTTAGAGATAAGACAGCTTTAGACGTTTGTTTAATAATCATTCAAAAAGCACCCACAAGGCAAGAATAGAATATCTAACATAAAAAATTAAACAATCGTTACATACTTAATTGTACTGCTAATGATAAAATAATTTATTAAAAGTAACTTAATTCTTAGATTATCTGTATAAATTTTATTTTCGATTTTTTTAATATATTATCATGTTCTTGCCAAATATTTCCTTAAAATAAATCACCTTCATGCTGTACCCCGCACACAGCAGAGCAGGCATAGGGATCCTAGTGTTAAAACACTCTGTTCCCCATTTTTCGCCGAATTCTGAAGGCATTACGTCGAGTGGCGGTACTCAACGCCGCTCTTTCCCTCGGAAGACACTAGAGCGAAGAAATTAAATATAAATTTAAATAAATATTTCATTTTATGGAGTGGGGATCGAACTCACAACCAGTGCCCCTGCGCCACAACTGGCCTCAAATATTTTCTTAATTAACAGAAAAAGATTATTTTGTATTTTCTTTACTAGTTGTGTCGCAAAAAATATAAAAATATTTATAATATCAATACTTAACATAAAGATAATAAAATTAAAACTAAATAATTTTAATTTAATTTGATAACTTACTTCTAAAAATAGAGACCCTGTTAGATTGAAATGAACATTGTTTTAGGAACGAGCTTCTATTTTAAATGCGATTTACAGACTAAAATATATTTTATGTGGCAATAATGTATAAAATTACAATTTTAAAAATATTATAATACTCTTGTCAGTCATGGCGCTAGGGAACAAGCATACGTTGTAAACGCGGCAGGTTGTGGGCCACAACTTGTGAATTCGATTTCCACTCGAGGGAAAATAACATTTTCATTCCCTGACTCTAGTAACGAGGTAAAGCGCGGCGTTGAGTTCCGTTACTCAACACCCAACGCCTCCAGAATTCAGAGCAAAGTGGAAAACGGAAGTTTCTTAACACTAGAGTCACAGGTTCCCTACTGTGCTATGTACGGGACACAGCATGAAGCTGTAAAAAATCCCTTATATATCTTATGTATTCACACTTATTTCATACTTACTTCATTGTAAAGGAAAGTAACAGCTTAGAGACATAATGCAATAAAATCAATTTCGTTACAAAAAAAATTACCAAAATCTCACAATTCATATTGCAATACACAAATTAACAATTAAAATTACCAATTTTATTTTTCTTGGGTACACCCACCTGGTGCCTGTCCCTCTTCCTGCTGGAGGATGAGGAGACTCGGCTTCATCAGTCACCTTCGATCAAGACTGGTGTAGAAAGTTCCAGAACAAAGGGTCCATCCATATATTATCAGACTATCCCTGAACCGCTTCCCCCTATCACTGCTACACACATTTCTCCCTTCTGCTTAATGTGACTTAATGAAAGGATGCTCTCTTACTAATTATGTATATATATACAGATTATATACACATTGATTTGAACAGAAAAAATAAATAAATACAATAAATATAAAAAAAAAATCTTTATTATTATATATTAATTCCCTTTATTCAGTGAGAGATCTGTAATTTATTTTTTTGGGCGTACAGTGCCTGTCCCTCTTTTCTGGTGGAGGAGGAGCACGAGGACGAGGGGCTGTAGTCGAGAGCAGAGCCTCGTCTGCTGTAATCAACTGAGACTCCAGTATGGTAGGACAGGCCCAACAAAATTAAACCAACTGTTTAAAAAAGTTTACATAAGCGGTTTTACAGTAAGGTTGATGATTAGGTAATAAGCAGACTTACTGCTTTATGATTTTTGTAACTTTGGATTTATACTAATTTAGGAAATGTATAAAAATTTCAACGAAGCGGGACTCGAACCCGCGCCTCCTGGAAACCTATTTTCTAAATAAGTATTTTTCTTTTCTTTAATGGGGAATAGCACTTTAAGAAATGTTAAAAATGTTGGATTAGTTTCTTCTCAAGTAAACAATGCACAAAAGTTCAGTAAGCCTAAATTCAGGGCAGCCACCAACACAAAAAGTCAACAAAATCTTTATTATGTTAGACACATTTCATTTTAATCCCTACTATTCGGTGATATATCTCTAACTCGTTTATTCTTCTTGGGCGCCGCGCGGTGTCTGTCCCTCTTCCTGCTGGAGGAGGAGCACGAGGACGAGGGGCTGGAGTCAGGAGGAGAGCCTGCCTCGTCTGCTGTTGTCAATTGAGACTCAGGTGTGGAAGGTTCTAGAACACTGTTTCTTAATGCTCGTCGCTGTTCCTCTGTATGTTGAGGGCAGCGGGTTGATCTGGAATGTGGAAAATATATATACTATAATATGTATGTTATTAAATAACACCAACTGTAACAGAACAGGGTCTGACAACAATGATTATAGAGTTGATTCCATTCAATTTTTATCTCTATCCAGCATAAATAAAGCGCGCGGTGTTGAGTTCCGCACTCAACACGCTATGCCTCCTGAATGTGAGAGAAATTTAATGAAAGCGAAATATCTTAACTCTAAGTTCTCAGGTCTCCTTTGCTTTTCCTGATATGCACAGCATACAGCTGAAATATACGGCAGTCTTTCATTTTTAAATAAATTACAAACAGCAGTTGGTGGAACTAAAAGCAGGATAGGCAGATGGAATCTTATGCTAAAACTCATTTAATTTGTCTCCATGGGCATAGGAATACGGAAAGGTCCATGTCCACCCAAAAATTTTAATATAATAACAAAAACTTGAGAAGCTTAGGTTATTACTTAAATTAATAATACACTGACCACTGGACTAAGCCTAACGATTGGAACTTACCTTGTGCACAATTTCTTAGTATGTTCAGAAACTACTCCACAGATTTGGAGCAAAAGGTTTTTCTTTTCATTAGCAGACATTGTTTCGTAGGTTGCTCCGCCATCGTTAGTGTCTGAGTTGTGGTTTCCATTATTATTCCTATGAATAAATGTTAGTGTTAAGATGTTATAAGTCACAAGGAACTTAAGCAAATGTTAACTGTCTCATTTTTTTTTTTACTATTAAATTTGAGTTAACACAACAATAAAAAAATAAACTGTTTAAATTTTTAAATAGTATTAATATGTCTTTTAGGTTTATGAATTGACAGCTTCAAAAAAATTCAAATTAAAAGAACACTAAGTCACTTGAATATATTTTAGATAAATATTGTGGTAATTTGTAAGTGTTAAAACACAACAGTGACATAAAGGTTATTTAGTTATTTAAAGTTTAAATTCAACACTGAAGTTGAAAATAATAAAAAGTATTATATAGTAAAAAAATTAAGAAACAAGAGCTAAATATATAAAAATATTAAAAACTTACTTATGCACTTTGCTAGGCCGTTTATTATTATTGTTCTTGATTCTTCTCTTTCTTCTATCGCTGTGAATTGATGCACCTGACCAATCTGCATCATCTTCATCGTCACTAAGCAGCCCTGCATAGGAGGTAGGCTCTCGACTGTTAGAAGCTATACGACGAGATGCTATCCTTGAACTATTGCGACCCATACCTTGAAAAACATTGATTTTTCTATATAAATGATTATATAAATAAAGTAACTAATAGTTTCGTGAGTGTTAAATTATGTGTTAATTCTGCATGAATATGACAAAATTTTGATGGATAGGAATGGTATAAAAAAATGTATTTATTGGGCTTAAGTGGTTCACTAGCTCAAGTTTAATTTAACAAAAAATTTAAGTACTTTCTGATTTCGTTCAGATGGCAAACATATAAGTACTGTCAATACCTTACTATTAAGAGTAATATTATTATTATTTTAAAATTTAATTATAAATTATACTTTATACAAACCCTTTACTTACCCATGCATTTTTCTAAATGAGGGGCGAATCGTGTCGCAGATACAGGTCTTTCGCAGTTTGGACAAGAGCAATTAGAATCTGGAGTCTTTTTTAGAATTGAGAAACCAAATACATCACATTCTGGCGAATTAACAATTTTAAAACCATCGTCTTCTTCCTTTTCACCCTCAATTAGATCAGTTAAGCCTGTTTTTAGTCCATGATGGAACTCAAAAAGCACTCCTAAAGTTACATCGTCAAAAACACTTTCATAAATAAAGTTGGCCGCGTCCTCCGCATTGCTTTCATTTTCCATAATCTCAAAAAATTTATTGTTCAAGTCATTCATACTCAATTCACTTACTATGGTATTCATTTTAAGTGATCAAAATAAAACAAAATCAAATCAAAATAAAAAATGCACTGCGCTCAGCTGACTGATAGCGGATAAGAGTCTATCACAGTGTTGCCAGTACCAGATAGTTAAATATAAAAACAAACACTGCAGAAAGTATTATATGCAGTTCTCCTAAAATTGTTATTTTTAACCAAAAATTATGTCTTTTTTTCTGTTTGTTCGGAGATATAAGCATGGACATTATAATATACGTTTATTGAAGTGGCATCTCTGAACTACCCCTATTTATTTTATAAATATAATTTGTTAAAAATGAGTTAATACGGACAATGACACTTAGTGTAGAATAATGATAAGCAACTGAAGGAAAATGATGCTGAGGTACCAATAATGATTTTTTACAACAGAATTGAAATTAAATACTTACTTATTTAGCTTTATGCTGTATTACTAAAGTGTGTGGGAAAGTCAGAGAGAACGGAACGCCAAACGCTACGGTCTCTATATACCTCTTTCACCTCGTCCACTATCATCAACTTTTTATACATTCTATCTGGGGCGGCCATGATATAGCAAGCTGATTCAAAAGAATAGAATCCGAGAAAAATAATTATTTTCTCGGAAATAATTCTGTAATCATTGTGTGTGTTGTAAATCACGAACAAAATTTAGGTATTATGTAAATTTTTAGTCATAGCTGGTTCAAACATTAAAAACTCATCACACGACCCATCCGTGAGTTAAGTTATTAGAAATATGTCTAAGATTCAGGACTACAGCCTGAAATCAGACCCATTCGTTTACTCTAAAAGGTAATAATCATTGTCTTCAGCTTACTTCTCTTCCAGCGTCATTGCCATCTTTTACCATTTTACTGGCAATGACGTCGCAATCAATGATGTTTTTACATAAAACACGTTGGAATTTTATGAAAAACTCATTCAAAGTACAT
>JAAIXJ010000089.1:58419-118601 GCA_013403705.1 Heliconius hermathena
CTCGACACCAGAGCGAAGAAATGGAAATATAAATTTAAGTAAATATTTCATCTCCTCGAGTAGGGATCGAACCCACAACCAGTCGGTTTTACAGTCACACCTCGTGCCGCTGCGCCACGACTGGCCTCAAATATTTTATACATTGGCTATAATTTGTATTTTGCATTGTATTCTAGCCAATTTATACATTTTTTTCATATAAAGCGCCGTGCCCGATATTCTAAAATGTTTCTTCTGATTATGTTGCTTGGGAGAGATCACTTTTAGTGATAAGGCCGCTTATTTGTTTGTTGTTTATTTATTAATTGTATTATCTTTTTGTGTCAAATAGAATGTTATGTTATTTTAATGCTGTTCTTTTATTCCACACTTAGGAAAGAAGGTAGTTGAAAAACTTAGTTTGGTCTTGGCTTGTTAACGCGGTCACTCTGGAGCGAAAGTTGAATTAATTCACTAAATTCAAAGCTAAAAATAAACGTATAAAATGAGCTAAATATTATTAAAAAAGTACTCAAGGATATGATATATTAATTATTTTTTGTTTCCTCGCTTTGATAACGAGGCAAAGCACCGCGTTGAGTTCCGCCACATTACAAAAATAAAATCTATTTGTTTCAGGTTGCCTTTAATGTACAAGGTCTATGTCCTCCAGTGTTTACTCCATTGAATGAGGACTATAGTATTAACTATGGTGTTATTGCACAATATGCTAAATTTTTAGTTGACAATGGAATCAAATCTGTTCTGGGTATTTTTTTATTTTAATCTAAAATAAAAAATCAGCTTCACGCTGTATCCCGCACACAGCAGAGTAGGCAGAGGGGACCTAGTGATAAGACACTCCGTTCCCCACTTTCTGCCGAATTCTGGAGGCATTGCGTGTTGAGTGGCAGAACTCAACGCCGCGCTTAACCTCGACACCAGAGCGAAGAAATGGAAATATAAATTTAAGTAAATATTTCATCTCCTCGAGTGGGGATCGAACCCACAACCAGTCGGTTTTACAGTCACACCTCGTGCTGCTGCGCCACGACTGGCCTCTAATTTTTAATCTCTTTTTAGTATTATGGTAAAGTAGAAACCAGACTGGTACTTACTAAGAACGACTTATTAAGACATTTCCGTTCCCCACATTCCGCCACATGTCTCAATAATTCGAGACTTTGTGAGACTTTGTGTGTTGAGTGGCAGAATTTACTCGTTACCAGAGGGAGAAAGTTGAAAGGGGAACGGAGTGTCTTAACACTAGGTTCCCTTTACCTACCCTGTGTGCGGGATACAGCGTGAAGCTGATTTGATTTTATATATTTTTATTTCACTCCCCGAGCGGGAATCGGACCCACAACCGCAGTATTTACAGTCACACGGCCCCTGTGCCACGACGTCCTCAATCATTAAAATACCTTAAACGTATAATTTAAACACTTTTGCTATAGGTACAGATAGAGAGGTTTTCGTTCGTCAACGTAATGGCACAGTATCCGACTATAAACGCGAAGGTTGTAGGTTATATTTCCTTCCCTTGTTTACAATAATGAAGAAAAAAAAACAATGCGTGGAGTTGAATTCCGCCACTTAACACGCTATGTCCAGTAACCCCAGGTTCCACTTGCCAAAAAATAAATGCATTTATAAATTTTAGTGGGCGGTACAACGGGAGAGCATATGTCTTTGTCAGTTGCTGATAGAAAGAAAGTAATAGACGAGTGGGTGATTGCTGGGAAGTCTATGGGGTTACATATAATGGTGCAAGTGGGTGGCGCCCCACTCGCTGACGTTCTTGATTTGGTAAGTAAAGCTTTATTTTTTTGTAATGGTGGAGTTCAACACCGTGTTTTTCTTAAGCGGGCAATAAAAATATGCAATCTTCTGTCTTCTTGAAGTCCCCCGAGTTGAATATGAACTCAGAACTCTTCAATTTACGTCTAATCGTCGTTTCGTCTTATGATGTTATGTCGCTCGATGATGGGTTTTAATTTAACAAGTCTACCTACTCCATATTCGCTATAAGCTCTTGAAAAAATGCTAAACTCATGTACAGGCGATAGTTATGGGTTCGATTATCATCGCGAAAATGAAATATTGTCATTTTCTTGCTCTGGCAACAAGGTGAAGCGCGACGTTGAGTTCCGTCACTCAGCACGAATTGGCTCCACAATTCGGTGGGAAGTTGGGAACGGAAGCAGAAGAAAAAGTTGAAATGAACTCGCTCAGTTCTAGGGAGCGGAGCAAAGTATTTATAAAATATAAAACTCTTTGTGGGTGGAAATGTAAACCTATTTTATATAAAAGTAGCGACCCGTTCGCGCCTTCGTTTGCGCCTTCGTAGTGAAATATTTACTTGATACACTGAATTACGTTCGTGTTTAATATATAATATATGTTTGCAAAGCACTTAAGCTGTAAACGGAAAAAATGTAATTATTTACCACATCACATTAGAAACCTCAAAAATAACAGTATTTCTCTATTATGTAATGAATGTTATTATACATATAAACCTGCCTCTTGAATCACTCTATCTATTAAAAAAAACCGCATCAAAATCCGTTGCGTTGTTTTAAAGATCTAAGCATACATATGGTCAGACAGCGAAAACGACTTTGCTTTATACTATGTAGTGAGGAGCCCGTTCCGCTTCACCATTGTCCGCTTTTTTCTCTTACACGATGGAAACCGAGTCTAATGTTAATTTAAAGTTAAGACTTTAGGCGACGAAAATTATTATTTATTAAAGTAAACTTTTTCTTATAGATAAAATTATATAATTTATTTTATTTACTTAATATTATCAGTATGTTTTCACTAATTTTATCTTATTATTGTGTTTTACAACGTTATTTGTAATTTATTTTTGTTTATATATCATATTACTTTAGTTGTATAGAATCATTACGAAATTTTTTATGGAAAAAAATTGTCGATTGAATTCGTAATTCTTAGATCTGTACTAATTCAGATCTTTACGATATAATCGCATGTTACTATGTGGATTTAAATCTTATAATGAAGAACTGTAAACCTTTAAAATATAGCTTTTAATATATAGCTTCTTATATTGAAAGGGTTCATTAAACGTAAACATCGTGGGCTTAGTGTGTAAACCTGTTAAATTCGTTTAATTGTTTTTTCACTATATACATTTTTAAAATTATTTTTTATTAAAATTGTAACTCTTGGATTTGTACTAATTAGACCTTTAAGATATTCTCCCATATTATTATGTGGACTTAAATCTTATAAAAAAACTGTATTTCTAAAAAAAACCTATCTCGTCTTATTTGAAGTGTTCATTAAACGAACAAATAAAAGATATCGTTGGCTCAGAGTGTAAACCTATCAATTTTTAAAAATTTTTAAACATTTTTAAAGTGTTATTCCACACTTAGGAAAGAAAAATACTTATTTAGAAAACGTATAAAATTTTTTATACGTTTTCTAAATAAGTATTAAACCTATCAATTTTTTTCTATTTTTTCACTATATATAATAATTTTTTTATATCATTCGAGAGTGAAAAAAAAATACAAAATCGACCTTAATTTTATGTTTAGTAGAGAATACAAATCAATTTTCGAAATTGTACTAACTTTCTGATACATAGTACATATTATATATAATATATATGTATGTATTCACAATGTTTAAATATATTTTTGTTTTCTATTAAATTTGCTCAATCAGTTTAAACTCTAAGCCGAGAATAAGCCAATTTTGAAATTTCAACAAAATAAAAACACTGTATTATATTATTATTACAGGCTATGTATTGTTCAAAGGTGAATGTAGATTCACTCCTGACCCTTCCCGAACTTTACTTCAAGCCTCAGTCGGTTTCTGAGCTGGTGTCCTATGTAGAAATAGTAGCAAATGCTGTACCAAATATGCCCGTTCTATATTACAACATACCCAGCATGTCCAAAGTTGAGAGTAAGTATTTTTTAGGTTTATTTTTATTTAGGCTCCCTATCTAAATATTGCATATTTAGGATCTAAATGTAAGACGGAAACATGGAAATGGGTAACCGTTTCCCTGAATTAGAATCGAACTCATAACCAACGTAGGCCGCTTTGAAAACGTTTCTTTTTTAATCTTTACACTGAGTCCCGTATATAGCAAGGTAAGAAGAGCGAACCTGTTGTTAAGGCACTCCGTTCATTACTTTCCGCCCAATTTTTGAGACATTGTGTGTCTTGAATTTGAATTTCCCCTGAGTAGGAATTGAACCCGCAACAGTCACGTTTACGTAGGATAGTGTCATTCATGGATTTACAAATATAAAAAATTAAATCAGCTTCACGCTTTTCACGCCCGCACACAGCAGGATAGGCAGAAGGAACTCGAGTGGGGATCGAAGCCACAACTAGTCGCATTTACAATCGCACTTTGTGCCCCTGCACGACGACTGGCCTAAATCACAAAAATAATTTTATTTATACTCTAATTCTTTATTTATATTCTCAGTAAACATGCCAGCGTTTGTTAAAGAAGCCACAGCACGTATTCCTAATTTTAAGGGTTTAAAGTTTACCTCCAACGATTTAAGCGAAGGCGCCCAAGTTCTTAGATCTTTGCAACATGGACAAGAAATGTTTCTTGGAGCTGACACTGTAAGTAAAATACATTCTAATTTGGAGATTTCTGATGGTTTCACGATGTTTAAATGGTCCAATGGAAATTCAATAATTTTCTTATAATACTTATCTCCTATCCAAGGAGCCGTGAGATAAAATGTACATGGATACGCTGATAGCAGTGAAATATAACAATGTAGAACATATGTTAACCTATTAAGACTTTTTAGAAATCGAATATCATAAATGGCTTAAAACCATACCAACCAACCAACCAACTTTTACGAACGAAAATTTACGAACTTTCTAACTTACTAACCCCAAACGCTACGGTCTCTATACCTCTTTCGCCTCAACCACTGTCAACAACCTCTTCATATATGCCCGCCGGTCCTCATGCTTTTTACGTGACCTTCCTCCAGTATCTTTGATACTGTGTTTTCGAAAGTCAACCGAGGTCACCCTCTATCCCTTTTACCACTCACTTTTCAATTATATATCTTTTTACTATTCTATCATCACTCGTGCCCAAACCAGCTGAGCACGTTCTACCTTGATACCCTCGCTAGTACCTGCCATCATGTGCACCTCTTCATTGCGGATTCGATCAGCTAAGCTGACTCCGCATATCCTACGAAGAGATCGCATCTCCAGTCATCTTTTTTTCATTTTTCTTCTGAATTACCCACGTTTCACATTACTTTTAATTTTCCTTTTAAAGAGTAACTTCATCTTGAGCAAAAGGAAACTAGTGTTAATATTCGTTCTTTACATTCCGTTTAATTTTAAAGATATTGTGAACTCAACGTTGTACTGTCTTGTTTCCACAGCAAAGAAAATAATACATTCCCTTCATTGGGAATCGATCTCACAACTGTCGCGTGGTGTTGCTTGGAGCATACTAAAAAAATATTATTTATCCATAGTTGTTAGCTCCGGGGGCACTTCTTGGAATACGGTCTAGTATAGGAACAACGTATAACATTTTCCCACGACTGGCTCAAGATATCCTTGATGCGATGAACAAAGCAGACATCGAAAATGCGAGAGTTTTACAAGAAAAGCTCAGTATGGCTATAGAAGCTCATACTGTTGAAGGTAAATGTTTCTTTATAATGGAATAATTATTATTTATTTCCATTGTATCTTCATTAAGACACTTCACTTCGCCACTTTCTGCCGATTTCTGGAGGCAATGCATGTTGAGTGGCGGAACTCAACGCTGCGTTTTGTGTCGCCACCAGAACGAGGAAATGAAAATATTCAATGTCATTTCCTCGATTGGGAGTTAAATCCACAACCTATTGCGTGTACAGTTTTAGCACTTGGTTCCCTTTGCCTACTGCTGTGTGCGGGATACAGCGTGAAGATGATTTGATTTTAATTTTTTTTTTCACGCATCGTGCAATATTAATTATTTAAATCGCATTTTAATAACAATCTGAGAAATTATAGAATTTATAAAGAATTATAGAATTTATAGTAATTGTTTTTTTGTGAAATTGTAAAAAAAAACTAAATTTAGATATTGATTAGCCTTATAATAATCTATTTGTAATATTTTAATTTCAAAATATATATTTTTTATACTATATTAGGTCCGTGGGTCCCAGTGATGAAGGCCAGTATGGAACTGGTGACTGGTATTAAAGTGGGCCCCCCAGCATTACCACTAAAGCCCATCTCAGAAGACGCTAAGGAAAGAATTGCAACAAAATTGAGAACACTAAAACTGATCAATTGAATGTTATTTATATAAAATAAATTTATTTTTTTGTACATTTTCTGAGCCTGACAATACTTAAAAACTTTGTTTTGTATTAATATAGGAGCTAATATTCCTTAAAAAAATAATTGACTCCAAATACCCATTTAATAAGTTTTGAGGCCGTCGTGGCGCATGGACACAAGCCTGTGTTACGCTAGTTGCGAGTTCGATTCCCACTCGGGGTAATGAATTATTATTTATTTCCGTTAGCGTTTAGTTCCTCCACTCAACACGAAATGTCTCGAAGATTCAGCGGAAGGAGGGGAAAGGAGTCTCTTAACACTATGTTCCCTCTGCCTACCCCGCTATTTGCGGGAAGCTGATAAAATAACTTAACATTTTTATTTCAAACTAAAGGTTTCAGTCCCAGTTAATAATTGTTTCCAAAGTTGGAATATATATCATTTAAAAAATAAAAAAATCAGCTTCACGCTGTATCCCGCACACAGCAGGGTAGGCAGAGGGAACCTAGTGTTAAGACACTCCGTTCCCCACTTTCTGCCGAATTCTGGAGGCATTGCGTGTTGAGTGGCAGAACTCAACGCCGCGCTTAACCTCGACACCAGAGCGAAGAAATGGAAATATAAATTTAAGTAAATATTTCATCTCCTCGAGTGGGGATCGAACCCACAACCAGTCGGTTTTGCAGTCACACCTCGTGCCGCTGCGCCACGACCGGCCTCAATTTAAAGTAAAAATAATCATTAGATTACGAAAACGTTGTGGACCCACCCATTCACATACGTACGATTTAAACAATATATCGACAAATGTGGTCACTGGTCCCATACATGTGATTATAAATTCCTAAATTAATTTAGTAGTAGATAAAGGCAGTGAATAAATGAGAAAAATGAAAAACTATTAGCAATATTTATGATTTAATTATATAATATCTTATGTTTTTTTATTTTTTATATACAAATAGCATGTTAAAAAAGACAGGTAAAACATTTAGACATCCATTAAAGTGAATCCATCCATTTTTAATAATAAGTTTTAAGATTTTTTTATATATAACAAATTATATTTTATAATGTATATCTATAGATAAATGGATGAAAATAAAAAGAGAATTATATTTTATTTAATAGTATAGGTACTACGGTACCGTATAGGTAAGCGCTAGATTTTGTGTAACTTATCAAAAACATAAATTAGTTAAAAAAATATATTTCAAAATGTATCACGTATGTCCCGCTCAGGATGGGGATGGGATGGGATAAAACTTTGGGTATTCTTTATTTATTAAAATCAAATATATAAAATATAAATAAAATATTAAAAAAGATATTAAGCTGAAAAAAAAGCAAATCATCATCCCGCACACAGCAGGGTAGGCAGAGGGAATCTAATATTAAGACACACCGTTCCCCACTTTTCGCCGAGTTCTGGAGGCGTTGCGTGTTGAGTGGCGGGATCCAACGCCGTACTTTGCCTCGACACCAGAGCGAAGAAATGAAAATATAAATAAATGTAAGTAAATATATTATCTCCTCGAGTTCGGATCGAGCCCACAACCAGTCGATTTTACAGACACACTCTGTGCTCCTGCGCCACGACTGACCTTCTGATTGGCATTCTTTTTTTATAATATACATATTAAAATAAAATATATATATACAATATAGATCATCAGATATTAAGGAAGATATTAAATTACTATGCACACTAGTACTGGGTACTTTTATTCATTACAAATTTCGGGTTTCGGAACGGGTTAAAACAGAAACACTATTTGATAACTTTTCCAAAGCTTCCTCTTGTATAGGGCACGGCGTGAACGTTTCACAGTTATACCCTTTCACACCTTTTATAGTCGCGTCTGTCAATGCTGACGTATTCATTATTGATGATAGCAATTTATTACTGAAAAGAAATACAAGAAAAGTTTAATTTTTTGTATGTAAAACAAATACGCGCTTTTTCCCACTTTCCTTCCCGCCAAATTTTTTATATATTGAGCGTGTTGAGCATCAGAGCTAAACGCCGCGCTTTGTCTTGGTACCAGCACCAAAAAATGCTTCACCCGTATGGGAATCCAACCCACAACCATCGTGTTTAATCAGACTACCTGCTAGATATATGTAGGTACATAAAATACGAAAAAATATTTATAATTACAAATTCTATTCATTATGTATTTATATTAGTAGGCCAGTCGTGGCGCAGCGGCACGAGGTGTGACTGCAAAACCGACTGGTTGTGGGTTCGATCCCCACTCGAGGAGATGAAATATTTACTTAAATTTATATTTCCATTTCTTCGCTCTGGTGTCGAGGTTAAGCGCGGCGTTGAGTTCTGCCACTCAACACGCAATGCAGAATTCGGCAGAAAGTGGAGAACGGAGTGTCTTAGCACTAGGTTCCCTCTGCCTACCCTGCTGTGTGCGGGATACAGCGTGAAGCTGAAAAAAAATGTATTTATATTTACTTCATTATTTCTTTCCAAGTGTGTATAGACTCGGAGTTCCTTGTCCTCTGACTTATCCAACAGGCTAGTCTTTCCGGACATCCGCCGCTGTTAACCATTAAATGGTCTTTCATGTTTAGTATTGTCAAATCAGTCGGATTATCAGCTAAAAAGATTTTTGAACAGAAATTTAGAACTCTAAATAAATCATAAAATATATTGATCTGGTATTCTGCCTGTTAACCGGTTAATTAATATGTACGATTAAAATCAGCTTCACGCTGTATTCTGCACACAGGAGGGTAGGCAGAGGGAACCTAGTGAACCTAATACACTCCACACTCCACACCAGAGCGAAGAAATAATTTAAATAAATATTTCATTTCCTCGAGTGGGGATCGAACTCACAACCAGTCGATTTTACAGTCACACTCTGTGCATCTGCGCCATGACTACACACACATATAAAAAAATGGTAAAATATATGTGCAATGTAAAAATATATAGCATCTAATATAATAATAATAATAATTTGTAAAACAAAGAGGTCTTATAGCATCATATTAAAACATTTTTTATATAGACAAATATTATTACAAAGGAAACAAAAAAAACCCTACCTATTCCTATTTCAAATAGTTGCAAACATACATAATGTCAGTTCTGTGAAAATCGGCAAAATTTAACTTTGGGGTTACAAAATAAAATTTTCAGTAATGCATTAATAGGACGGAACTAAACTTATCCGCTATCGTAAGTATACAAGTTGAAATACATTTTTGTTATACATTTGCTATACCTGGTTTGTACTAGATTTTTTATAGCTTGCTGCCTGCCTTGCTATGTGCGGAATACACACTGTAGTCCAAGCAGCATAGCAGGGTAGACAGAGGGAACCTGGGAACCCAATGTCAAGACACTCCGTCCCATTAGGATACTTATGTTCCCCACTTTCCGCCGAATTCTGAGGCATTGCCTCTATACGAGCTAAAGACAGAAATTTTGTTATGACTGTATATTTCGTTATCGAGCATTAACCTTTTTTTTTAAGCCGATATACAAAAAATAGTTTATAAATATACGTACATACTGTTTTAATATAACGGTAGACTTTAACAAATATTAATAAAATAAAAGTCAATAACATTTTTTAAATTAATGCAGTGACGTGTTTGTGACCGTAATTGTTTCCTCTTTCCGTGCACTTTGTGAATGAATATAGTTTTGATTCGTACAAAGAGGACACTGAAGAAAATATCCAAATGACTTCTAAGATAGACTTCTGATAAATACCGTTGAACTTGGCAGGTCATGGAGCAAATGTACCTGGTTGAGATATTCATAGACAAAGTCACTATTTTTGCATCTGATGAAGACGAAAATAGCGGAGCCGATAAGAAATTGATTATAAAGATTAAATTTGGTCCTAAAGTACAATTTATAATAAAGGAAGGGCAACTTGCACTCAATGAAGATTTGAAAGATGATATAGTAGATTGTGATGAAAATGGAAGACGCAAATGGAGTCGTACTATAAGAGTTGGAAAGTCTTATTTGTTTCCATCTTATCCAGACACAGTACTAATGATATTAAGCAAATTTCCTTTAGAGATTGAAGTATGGAATGATGATGAAAATGAAGTCGAGATATTTGTTGGAATAGGTACTATGCATTGGGATACTCAATTTTTCCATATGCTTAAAGAAACTGCCGAAGCTTGTAAGCTTCATGAGCCACTCTCCATAAAACAGAATACACCATTATTTGCAGAATGTTGCTGTAAACAAGTTGGTGAAATATCTTTTATTCTCAGAATAAGTGCATTAGGAGACAGCATAATCACAGAGTTTCAACAACTGATGAAAGATCCGGATTCTTTTGTATTTAGAACAAATAAAGCACCAAGTATGTTTGAATGTAAGAGGGTTGAGGGTGATGATCCAAATTTCTGTATGGTTGGCAGTTTGTACGAGACAACTACTTTAGAAGATCCTACGATAACGAGCAATGCTCAGCAAAAAATTGAAATATGCACAGAACTGCAGAGCTGTGGTGTAGTAGGTCCAAAGGATGATTATAGTTGTAAGCATGATGTTGAAGTTTCTGATGCACCACGTAAAAAGAAATATCCTATAAATAAAATCAGGATGGGTGACATAACAGGTCCTTGTGGCAATTCCAATTGCCCGTTAGCTCATAAAGTTAGGATGTATATCAGAAACTTGGAAGCGTACAAACGGGAAGCAGAAGGTAAAGTAACAGAAACAAAAGATGTTAATAAACGAAAGATTTGTGGCACATGTGACTGTAAAGACGACCGTTGGCATCGTGATGAATGCCCCGAAAAATTAGACAAGGATGGTAAATTAAAGAAAGTCGATTGCACAGGATGCGGTGGAAAGGTAAAGGAAGGTGAAACTTGTGAGGATCGAAAAAATAAAATGTATGGCACAGGTGTTACGCCAAAATCCAGTAAAACGACAGTTGCGTACGTTTTTAACGTAACAAAAGTACCTGGCTTTAAAGAGTCCGTCTGTAGAAACAATTATACTGAAGAAAATGTCATGGCCAACTGTTATTCTCAAACAACCGGTGATAATGACTTAACGGCATCCAAAGGAGGTTGCTGTTGTGCTCGATCTGGTTGCACTTGGAAGCAATATGAACAAATAACACTAAATGAACCACAGATAAATCTTTCTACGAAGCCCAAAGTTCCAGAAAAACCATTGCCCAATCAAGCTAATCAAGCCATAGTCTATAACATGGAAGTAAAAGATTCAAAACGCAAATTCGCTGTTTATGATTGTGTTGAAATTTCTGAGGACAAGGATTGTAAATGTAATCCTCCGAAGCCAGCACCTCCTTGTAGAACATTTGATTGTGATTGTTTGACTGAGATATCAAATATAGCTTCAAGGAAAACTCACAAGGCTTTCTGTCCTTTATATAAACATAAGCACAGCTGCCCAGTAACGATGATGCTGGAAGAGGAAGAAATGAAAAAGGCAGCTGATGAAGAAGATGAAGCTGAACCCTTGCTACCTTATGGTTTACCACCTATTAAGCTAGGACCATGTCCAGTACTAGGGCGACCATGCACAGTCCCTGATGGTTTTGCGAGAATGTACAAGACTGCAGCTATACCACCCCAACCACCAAGCTATAGCGACGCGGGCAAAGTTTGCTGCTCCAAGGAATATGAACGAATAAAGAAGGCAATAAAAGAATACATGAAATATGAGAAAGACGATGATTACAGATGTATAAATAAGTTTAATGTAGACACTGAGAGGAGATGCTGTGATAAGGAGCAAAAATTGCTTTCTCTAATGGGCAAAGGATGCTGTGGCGCTCATAAGTTGGCAATACAAGAAAAGTTTAAAGACAAATAACCAAATACCATTGATATTTTATTTTGTAACCCATTAGTATAACGTAAGATCAAAATAAATTTGTAACACCTATTAATTGCCTTTCATTAGTGTTATTGTACTATTAAAGAAAAAAAATTGAGGCCAGTCGTGGCGCAGCGACACAAAGTGTGACTGTAAAAACGACTGGTTGTGGGTTCGATCCCCACTCGAGTAGATGAAATATTTACTTAAATTTTCGCTCTGGTGTCGAGGCAAAGCGCGGCGTTGAGTTCTGCCACTCAACACGCAATTCCTCGCAGAAAGTGGGGAACGGAGTGTCTTAACACTAGGTTCCCTCTGCCTACCCTGCTGTGTGCGGGATACAGCGTGAAGCTGATTTAAATTTTGATTTAATTTAAAGAAACAAAATAAAAATAATTAATAAAATAGAATATTTGCTCCATCCATGAATATAATACGAAGCGGATATCAAAGTTTCGTAATTTGTATAATAAATTAATTCATTTTCTTTTAATTTTTTTGTCAAAAAAATTAACATATTATGCAATATAAAAAAATTATATCGATCACCTAAATCGGAGTAAGACTGATAGAGTCATAATTAAAAGTAAAGTAATATTTTGTATATAATAAATAACATTCATTCTTTATGTAATTTATTGAAACACCCCTAGGTGTTAAATAAGAATGGCAGAGGACGAAGACAATGATAAAAAAAAGAAAAAGAAATGCACTTCAAAATACAATTACACTTTTGGTGATATCCATCCAGGTATTTTTTGTTTACCTATAATAAAAAAAAACTTTATGAATATTTAGAAGTATTCTATCCTAGGGACTGTGGCCAGTTGTGGCGCAGGGGCCAAAGCGTGTATCTGTAAACGCTACAGGTTGTGGGTTCGATTCTCACTCGAAGTAATAAAATTTAATATTTTCATGTCCTCGCTCTGGCAACGAAGTGAAGTGCGGCGTTGAGATCCGCCACTCACCACAGAATGCCTCCAGAATTCGGCGGAAAATGGGAAGCTGCTTTGTCTTAATGGGAACGAAGTATTATATCTTAACACTGCCAAAAAGCCTTAAGGCTGCAAAATTACCTGTGCCTACCCTGCTATGTGCGGAATACGGCGTAAAGTTGACGCGCACGCGACGGGCACCCTGCCCTGCCCACACCACAAGCCCTATCACAAACACTTATAGTACAGTTGAGTGCGAAGCTAAGTGTAATTAACTGAGCTATTTATTTATGGCACAAAGTGAAGCCGATGTTAACGTATTGAATATTATGCATACGATTGTACATATATTTTTCATACTATAACTGATATGATATTGCAGGGGTCGTAATAGGTCACAAAACATGTAATCCCTTTTTGAAGCCTGGTTATCCAGTGCCCGGAGAAATGGGCTGGTTGTGGAACGCTTCAGATATACCCGGATTAAAGGTACATACATACATCTCTTTGAAATTGACTTACATATTATGTTTACTAAATGAAGGGTGTTTATATTAATATTTTAAAAAATGCTATAAATAGCCTCGTCGTGGCTGGCAACCTGGCATAATTGGGAAGAGTGTGGCTAAAATTATGACTTTCAAATGTCCACGTGGTGGTCAGGACAAGGATAAAAGTAAAAAGAAGAAAAAGAAAGGTCGCACAGCAGGTGCTGACATGGGTGGTGGAGACTCGGAGCCAGACGAACCTTTAGAACCTAAGCCTACTTTAAAAGTACAAAGAAAGGGTGACGTCTTTACGATACAAGTAAGTACTTATTATAATATTATTTTAATACAAGCATATTCCATATCATAGTACAAAAAAATTAATTGTTTCAGGTTAATCCATTAAAAGATTTGACAGAAATCGCACCAAATGAAGATCCATATGTTGATTGCGACCCTCTTATATTTAAAATTATCAAAAAAAGAAGCCCAGAAGAGCAAGCCAAAGTGGAAGCGAGGAAAATGGTCAAACTAAAGAAGCAACGTGATGCTGAAATTCGGAAAGCTTTGGCCGAAGCCGTGGAGGATATTTGCAAATGTGCCTATATGGATGTGTACTGTAACGATCTCACTGCTATAGACAAAGTGATTGACAGCTGTCCAGCTTTTAAAGAACCAGAGTGTATATGTAAAGAAGAGTCTTTAAGTTCGCTTTCGAGTAATGCAACTTGGGATATCGAGTACACTCCGCCTTTTGGCTGTTTTGACCTTGCGCCTAGGAAACGTAAAAATTTTATACATGTGGAAACCCAGTACATTCCAGCTGATGCAGGAATAGCGGAAGTGTCAAAAGTCAAACCTAAAAGGTCGTGCTTGTCTTTGAAACCTAGAAGGAGGACGTCGAAAAAAGTTTGTTGTGGTCCATGTTCTTAAAATACTTATCATAATAATGTTATTATAAAAATGTAGAGTATGTAGCATTTTGATAAATTTTGTTTGTTCAAATTAATAAATTTGGAAAAATTACAGCTCTTGTTCTTTCAATATTTTTAATAGCAACTAATTATAATTTAGTTTAGTTCCTTGTTATTTTATACGTAAAATTATGTATATGAATTAGGTTATAACTATTATGCAAAAAAAGCAATATTCTTATTAAATTTATATTTTTTAAAAAGTCGATTTCAAATTTTAAATAACATACCTCTCGAAAGTCTACCTCCGTGATATCCGAAGGCCTTGTTGACTACAGGTCCAAAAACGCTAACGAAAAAAATTATCATACTGCCGAGCACCACCGCCATTGGATTTATGTTGATTTTAGATAGACTCTGAAAATTTGAAACGATATTTTTTTTAGCTTTACACTGTATCTCGTATAAATCAGGGTAAGTAGCGGGAACCTAGATTGGACGGGTGTTTAGATACTTTGTACTTTGCTCTTTCTTCGTTTTTTTCTGCCGTACTTTCAAGGCATTATGTGTTGAGTAGAAGAATTCAAGGCCGTGCTGTGCCAGACGAAGAAATGAAGAATGAAAATATTAATAAATAATAATTCATTTCCACAAATGAGCTGTTTGTGTCGCTGCGCCACTACGGCCTCAATTCAATTAAAAATATATTGATGATTGATGAATATGAAATGTAATAATATTAGAAGGAGAGCCGAAGCGGGGACTTCGGGATTTACTAAAGCGCGGCAGATTAATATATATGGCCGCCCGTCTAGAATAAAGAATTAGTAAAAAAAAATATCTGAAATTCTCGAATCCGTCAGATTAGGTCAGAGTAAGTTAGTTACATGTTAAGTCATATATATTCCACTAATCTGACAATTTAGTAGTGACGTAAAGGAGGGAGAGGACTACATATTTGTAAAAGAAATTGTTATCTCGAGATTCTCGAGCGTGGCTATTTTTTTTATTTAGAAAGGAACAACACAAGGATTCTCTCGCTCATCGATAAAGATGATAATTTTAAAAAATACTCAAAGATAATATATATCATTATTTTGTTATAAATACAAGTATTCTACTTCATACATACACTCTTTTATATACATACATGCTATTTCTTGAGCTTTTTTATGTATTAGGATCAATGATTTAAAAAAAATATTCCTATATTAGGGGAGTTCCTTCAGATAATCCTCAGATTATGAGATACGACGCACATCTAGGGTACGAAGATGAACCATATATATCTTAATCTGACGAACTTAAGTATTTCATTGTGACGGAATTGTTTTTGCACATTCTAGCAATGGCTTTTTGCGTCACATCCAAATCGTCAGATTATTATATAAGAGCTTTTTCTCAGGTTCACTTAAAATCCTCTTAGAAAATCTGACTCGCTCGATCATATATTTTTTTCATTTTTTCTTAACTTTTACTTACCTTTTTTACTTTTACCGACCCCCATCATGGAATCAGATTACATTTTTAAGAATACATAGAATGAAACGAACGAAAAAAAAATAAAGGACATCCTTTATTTTTTTTCGTTCGTTTCATAACATTATGAATATCTGACGCGCTCGAGTATGTCGATGCAAAACTTATTATTTACATTTTTGAAAATCTATAGCCGCTTACTCCACCGATCAAAAGATATGTATTATATGACATTTTTTTTCTTGTTATCATATAAGCTTCGCAACCCAATAGGTCTCTATGAAGCTCGAGTAAATCTCTAAATAAGTATATATTTCGAATTAAATATTCGGTTTCTTTTTATATTTTGTTTTCTTTGTATATTACATCTACATACCTGAGGCTGGGGCTCAAAGTGTGACTGTAAAATCGACTGGTTATGGGTTCGATCTCTACTCGAGGAAATGAAATATTTATTTACATTTTTATTTTCATTTCTTCACTCTGGTGTCGAGGCAAAGCGCGGGGTTGAGTTCCACCACTCAACACGCAATGCTCCAGAACTCGGCGTAAAGTGGGGAACGGGGTGTCTTAACACTAGGTTCACTCTGCCTACCCTGCTGTGTGCGGGATACAGCGTGAAGCTCATTTATTTATTTTATATATTAATATTATAAAGCTGACAAATGTGTAGTTGAACGGAACTAATCTCAGGAGCTACTACTATCCTGCTATATGAGGGATACAGAGTGAAGCGGATTTTTTTTATTATTAACCGACTTCTATAAAAGGAGGAGGTTATCAATTCAAATGTATTTTGTGTTTTTTTTTAATGTTTCCTTATTTTTATGTTAACCTCAGAACTTTTGACTGGGTGAACCGATTATGATGATTCTTTTTTTAATTGAAAGCTAGTACTTTTTGTGTATATATTATCTTGTGTGTTATAATATCCATAAGAAAAACACATAACACAATTTTTTTTTTATGTAGGTATATCATATTAGAATGACAAATTTTATCATTTGTACACCAGCCAATATCCACACATTCTCTGATCTCTTTAATGGTAAGGGTTGCCTGGAAGATATCACCTGTGGTGATAAGGCCGCCTTTACACCATACTTTTCCATTGTTTTCTTTGTATATTTTTATTTTTAAGTTGGTGTAATAAAGTATTAAATAAATAAATAATAAATAAATAAGTCCTTAATTAGCATTAGGTATGTGCGCGGCAAATGGACGGATAACTCAATATCCCACCTGCCTGATTCCGATTGTTCTTTTTTTATTGTCAAAGATACACTTCAAGGGCAGTTTGATGAAAGTTTAGTTAACCTAACTAATGATCATCAGATCCGGCAGAAACAGAAGAAGTCGGTTTGTTTTGTTAAAAATTATAATTTTTTTTGACAACTTACAAATCCAGGTAAGCCATATGCAGCAACTGCATCAAATGTTTTCGTGACTGGTATTTTAATAAATGGTATTGAAAAGTCCAGACCAACCTAAAATGTTAATGTTGAATTTTTAAAACTACATATTATAAAAAATGTGACTGTAAAATCGACTGGTTGTGGGTTCGATCCCCACTCGAGGAAAGGAAATATTTATTTACATTTATATTTTAATTTCTTCGCTTTGGTGTCGAGGCAAAGCGCGGCGTTGAGTTCCGTCACTCAACACGCAATGCCTCTGGGACTTGGTGGAAAGTGGGGAACGCAGTGTCTTAACACTAGGTTCCCTCTGTCTACCCTGCTGTGTGCGGGATACAGCGTGAAGCTGATTAAAAAAATATATGAATATAACAATAGGTACTTCTTACATTTTTTGCTTAAGATAAAAATTAAATTCACTAAAGAAACAAATATTAAAGTACACGAACTTCGGTGTACACGAACTTCGCCATAAACACATCTATACCTACTTGTAGTATACCACATACCATATCTAAAATCTATTTTATAATATGTCACTAGTCCTCGACTGCAATTTTGCATGGACTTTAAGACATAAAATTGAAAATTATTATTTTTTCTTGTTAATATAGGAATTCGAAAAAATCCATAATCCAATTAAAATGTTCTTGAGTAGATAACTTTTATATGTACTTGTAGTTTTATGTTCTTATAGAATTATTGATTAATAATCAAAATTATACTCACTTCAACATTCTCCCCTTCTGGTATAAAAGAAAAAAATCTCGGCCGTCTCGAACTCCTTTCATCGCAAGACGCACAAACCAAAACAAAAACTAACGTATAAATAAAAAATAGCATTTTTCTAATAAAATTTAATAATGAAATATTAATTTTAAATATTTTTTATGTGTCTTCCTTCGTACCATTCGATGATTTGATAGTAAGTGGTATTTTACGGTGCATTTAGAGGTACACTGTAGGAAACAGAAGTGAGTATGTTTCCTCGTATTGTTACAGTAAAATATAACAGTTTAGCTACAACCGTATGTGATATAGACCATCGAATATATAGACTTGGCAAAAATAAATTAAAATAACTAATTTTAAATATTATAGTTTCTTAAATCAGCTTCACGCTGTATCCCGCACACAGCAGGGCAGGCAGAGGGAACGTAGTGTTAAGACACTCCGTTCCCCACTTTCTACCGAATTCTGGAGGCATTGCGTGTTGAGTGGCAGAACTCAACGCCGCGCTTTGCCTCGACACCAGAGCGAAGAAATGGAAATATTTATTTAATTGATTTATTTTTAAATAGTTTCTTCTACCTGTGTTTTCTAGTCTAGCTGGTAACTTGTAACTGTAGATTCGAATATCATTTACATGTATACTTGTACATGTAGTCTTCTTTTTCTTCTATTCTTTCCTAAATGTTGAATAACACTTTAAAAATGTTAAAAATATATATAAAGTATTGTGATGTGTGTGATGAAAAGTATTTAGTTTTTTATGATTCGGTTAGATAGATTGTGATTTTGGATTGCCAGATTTATAGGATTTTTTTGTTTACACGCTTTTATTTTAATAATTTTATATAAATTAAATATTTCATTCCCTCGAATGGAAATCGAACCCACAATCTTTGTTTATATTTATCTTATATACACACTTATCATCAAAATCGTAACGGATCGGTGGTCCATACATGAAAGATATATCAGAAAAACTATTACTGGGATGTAGGTGCCCAAAACAATGATTTATAGAAATTTTGTCTGTCTGTGCATTTAACATTGTTCAATCAGAAACGAATTAACTGATTAAAATTCTATTTTCAATATTATTATATATGCTGGCAAACTTCCTTTAAAATTAATGTTTATTTCATTACATTCCGTTCATAAATAAAAAAGTTATATCAATTTAAATTATTTTATACGACAAAATTATTATTTGATAAAAGAGTTATATTTTAGTTTGTTGCTTCGCCTGTCACACGCTAATCTCTAGAACTATTGAAGTAAACGTCTTGTAGGTAAAGATATTAAGCCTTTGAGTGTCAAAATGTATAAGTATTTGCAAATATTGAATGTTATTATATTTTTTTTTGAACAAAGTTAACGAAACAATTGATTTGGATCTATAAGGTATACCTAAAGTATAAAAAATATAAGCTAGCGAATGGTGCCTTAATAGATATCGTTAATACAGTTACGGTAACATAGTAACAACTAGTATTTATTATATTTTAATTTTTAACATAAATAAAAAAAAATTACACATTTTTTAACTGACTTCGAAAAAAACATTGAAATCTAAAAATTTGATTTATTTTTAATAATTATGTCATCATGATACTTGGTAGTTATATACCTGTATAAAAAGCTTAGGTGGCAATACAATAAAATGCTTATCATCGTGCTGGTCTGATGATGGAGCCAGGACCTGAATAGTAAAGTTTTTCAGAAGTTTCTAATAAACCACGCCAGTTTTTGATTATATTACTTTTAGCTTCGATCACATTCTGTAGCACACCATGTACTACATGATTAAAGAGTTAACAATAAGTGATAGATCTTTCTTTTTTTCTTTTTTATGTGATAACGTCGTGTAAATCTATGAACGCCGACTGCACGCACGTAAATGCATGACTCCTTGTCACGTTCCACCTGAGCCGAGTGTGCAAGCGAGAGCGGAACAAACGATAGAGACATACGATCGGCTTGTTTTATGGTTGCTTTTAATTAATCTCTATAATTTGAGTAAAACATATTTGAACTAACGAGCATATAAATATTAATATTATATATGAAAATAATTATAATTTTTAATTACCTTCTTCTTTGTGCTGTACAAAATAGTGATATTTTAGTGATAATAATTCAATTCAATTCGTGAAAGTATGCAATTTTTAATCAATGTTTTGATTTTATAATGTTATATACGACTTTATAAGTTCAGGGAATCAGTATTTTTTTTAACTATATAATTTTATTATCTACTCTCTTGAATGTAACTTTAACATGAGGCCATTATAGCGCAGGGGCACAAGGGTATGACTGTAACGCGACGGTTGTAGGTTCGATCACCACTCAAGGGAATTACAGCGTAGAGCCGATTTAATTTTTTACTAGTAATTTTTTTGATCTATATAATTTTATTAAGCTATTCTACACTTTGTTAAATGTTACATTACAATATTTTTATGGGGTGTGATCACCGTAATAACTTATTTAACTCGGACCAATTTGAATGTTGTCATTTTAATGGGTACTATACATACGCCATAACCGAAACACCTTTTAGTTAGAAAGCCATTGTTTACGAAATTGCCTTAAAACAACAAGATTATCATGTTTTTTTTATATTTTTTTTTGTTGCAAAAAACAATAAGATAGATCTTTTTTATATACATGCTACTGCGAATACTTATCTGCGAAATTGGAAATAAATATTAATTTTGTATGTGCATGTCTTCGTATCGGATCGGAGACTAGACATGGCAAAAACGTATGACAGTAAACGTGACGTTGTGGGTGCGATAACCGCTTAAGAAAATGAAATATTATTTTTTTTTTCGCTTTAGTATAGAAGCAAAGCGCGGCGTTCAGTTCCTCCACCATTCGATAGAAAAAAGGGAACAGAACAGAAGTGTCTTAATGGGAACTGAGTGTACAGTCCACTAGGTTTCCAGGTTCCTTCTGCCTACTCTATTATGTACGGGATACAGTGATATGATATGCTTATTGAGGGTAGCTCGTTGAACTAAATAAACTCTTCAGTTTTATAATAGGAAATAAGAATGGGCGTTCCACAGGGATCTACTCTGGGCTCCTGTTTATTCTGCATTACATTAACAATCTATCTTTTTTTATGCAAAGTATTTATGTGATATTTTAATCTTCATAGATGATACTTCCTTAATATTTAAAATTGACAGAAACAAAGTAAATTATAACGAAGTAAATTGTCGCATATTCTTCGTTGGTATGACGTTAAATATATTGGATTTGCTCTACCTAATGTTAAAAAAACAAATTTTAGTCTTGTATATGCAAGGTGAAAATCTTAAAATTAAAAAAAACTAACAGTGTTTTTAAGTTAACTGTAGATTCTAAGCTCTAGTGGAATTCCCATCTTGAAACTTTTGCAGACAAACTCAGCTCGGCCGTGTTCGTAGTTAAGAAAGTCAGACAAATGATGGATATCGATACTACTCGACTAGGTTATTTTATTTTTTACATTTTAAATTGTTATTCAGTCGTGGTGCAGTGGCACAACGTGTGACTGTAAAATCGACTGGTTATGGGTTCGATCCCCACTCGAGGAGATGAAATATTTATTTACATTTAAACTTTTATTTCTTTACTCTGGTGTCGAGTCAAAGCGCGGCGTTGATTTCCACCACTACGCAATGTCTCCAGAACTCGGCGGGAAGTGGAGGGAGGAGGAATGAAATGTCTTAACTACAATGTAATACCAAACTTAGGAAAGAAAAATACTTTTTTTTTTTTATGGAAAAGGGAAGCCAAACGAGCGTTTGGGTCACATGATGTTAAGTGATTACCGCCGCCCACGACACCCTGCAACACCAGAGGAGCTACAGGTGCGTTGCCGGCCTATAAGATAAGTTGGGCACCGGAGCCCGGCATTACCTGATGCGAAACGCAGTGGCATAAAGTCACTAGTTCACGCCGGTTTTAAATGCCGGGGGTGGCAATGATCCGGTCGAGTCTGCCCATGCGTGTTGCCATTGCTGGCGACGTGACTCTACCACACGTACTTTAGTCGCCTCTTACGACACCACCAGTACCAGGATGATCCTATTCTAGGCCGGGATCACACGGCACAAAAATTTTAGAAGACATAAAAATTTTAACGTAGCGGGATTGAAACCTGCACTTCTTGGAAACCGTCCAAGCGCTCTGACCAACTAAATCATACGTTCTCATCGGGCTGCGTCGAAATTCTTAAATGCTTGTTACAACATATTTTTTAAGCTAGAAAAATCTCCCTACAGAGATACTAGCAACAAAAATAAGTCTATTTGAATAAAGAATATTTTGAATTTGAATATTAGATTTGCTATATTTATCACAGCACAATACATAGTTGTTTTGAGCTAACATAAACTATTTCTTAATTGCCTCGCGTATTGCCCTGAATTCCTGCAGAATGGGCTGACAGTATCTTGCCCTCTGGTATGGTGGGTTTAACACTTCAGAGATTTTATATCCCAGGTGGAAAAATGATTCTAGTCGTCCTCAATTGACTTTAGAATGTATTTCAATTCCTAGAATGACCCGCTAGGCTAAACTTCTAAACTAATACATATTATAAAACTGAAAAGTATGTTTGGTTAAGACATTGTTTATTGAGTGGCGGAACTCAACGCTATCTAGTATTTTTTTTCTCACACTAGTAATGAGGCAAAACGCGGCCTAGAGTTCTGCTATTTAACACGCAATGTTGTAATAAGTCGTTGGAAGTGTCTTGATGGGGAACGGAGTGCCTTAATACCAGGTTTCCAGGTTTCCTCTGATTACCCTGCTAAGTGCGATACAGGGTGAAAGTAAAAAAATACAGTCTAACTTATACAATATAGGCGTCGCAATCTTTTCAGAATTGTATAATAAATTTAGTCAAACTTTACAATACCATAATATCGAAGACGACTAATATTTAGTCCAGTCAAAGAAACTAATATTTAGTCCAGTCGTGGCACACGCCTGTGACTGTAAATGTGATAGGTTATAGGTTCGATTATCACTTGATGCAATGAAATAATTAATGTTTTTTTCTTCGCTTTGGTGTCGAAGAAAAGCGCGACTTTGAGTTCCGAAACTCAACATGCAATGCCTCCAAAATTCAGCAGAAAATGGAAAACGGAAGTGTCTTGTTGGGAACGGAGTGTCTTAAAGAAAAAATAACGAAAAAGAAACTAATCTTTTACACATCCATTAATTCTCGATTATGCCTTGCTAAAATCTCTTCCTCATACGATATCATCTCAGCGTGACGTCTAGTAAAAGCGGTTGTGTAATATAAACATATGACAATGGTGTTTCCCCATACAATTGTTCTAGAGCAAGCTTTGGAACCATTTGTATAAAGTATTGTGGCGGACGCGGAATCCGACAGTGGCATCCGAGGACTTGGAAGATGGGTTCGAAGATAATCGTGGTGGGTTTGCTGGTCGTCGCGTGCGCAGCCGTCGACGCTAATTATAGGAATGATGGGTGCGTATTATATTATAATATTATATAAATTGTATTGTGTTTTTGGTTTGGTTTTTATCATTTTTTTTACTAATTTAATGTATTTTCTTGTTATTTTTTTAAGTTTGATCCCTGATATGAACACACTTTTACTGATAAGTAATAAAAAAAATATACGGAAATTATAAAATGTTTGAAATGAAAATTTGTGTAAAGAATCTTTTTTTATATAAATATTTTCCTATATGATGATACTAACAACCATTGCATTAGACTTAAATTAGATGAGATAACGGAATCACAATTATAGCTGATTCAATCGACTTAACAATATAGGAATATGACTGATAGAATAGGTATATTAAAGTTAATATACCAATTTTATGAGCCATGGTCGACGGAATATGGAGAACAGAGTGTCTTAACACGTGAAACTAAAAAAAAACTAAAATATTAAACTTATAAAATATATCTCATTATATAAAGGTTTCTACCTAGTACCGGCTACCAGAGAACTGAGGATCAGCTAGCAGAGCCCTCGTCACGTATAGATAAGGACCGTGATGAGAGAGATAATTCAGACAGGACGCAACGGTTTGGAATATCAGGATATGGTAGCACTGTAAGCATGGATAGAAATATATAGATTTTGGATTTACGTTATCCCGCATGTAGCAGGGTAGTTAGAGGGAACCTAGGTCCTAGTAAGACCTAAGTAATACACTCTGTTCCTTGCTATCCACTTTTGTTTTCGAGATATTAGGTGTTTAGGTGGCGGGACTCCACGCAGCGTTTTGTCTAGTTACCAGTGCGAAGAAATGAACGTTGCGTGGAGTTCTGCCACTCAACACGCAAAGCCTCCAGAATTCGGCGGAAATTGGGCAGCGGAGTGTCTTAACACTAGGCTCCCTCTGTCTATCCTGTTACATGCGGTATCCCATCGTGAAGTTGTTTTTTTTAAATAGTTAACAATATTCTTTGATGTTTTTTTTATTTTTATAGGGTCCATATGGGGGATCCTCACCAGGTATCTACGGACCAGTTAAGATAGACTTAGGTGGAGTGCTTCTAGGCTCTATATTAGGATTTGGGGCCGTTATAATACTACCCAAAATTATCAATGCTTTTAGTTACGGTTATGGAGGGTATGGAAGAAGTAAGTTTCATTAATTAAATTCTATTATAAAAATGTAACGATATAAAATGAATTATAAATTTCTTTGTCTCAGCTTCACGCTGTATCCCGCACTCAGCAGGGTAGGCAGAGACTGTTAAAACACTTCGTTCCCTAGTTTCCGCCGAGGAGGAGGTTCTGGAGGCCTTGCGTTCTGAGTGGCGGAACTTAACGCCACGCTTTGCCTCGACACCAGAGCGAAGAAATGAAAATAAAAATGTAAATAAATATTTCATTTCCTCGAGTGGGGATCGAACACATAACCAGTCGATTTAACAGTCACACTTTGTGCCCCTGCGCCNATTTGTAAAGATATAAGGGTATATTATACAGGTATAGAAAAATACCTCCTTGTACGATATACTACTTAATTTAAATATTGGATGTACTCAATTTTGCATTTACCATTCGATTCTCAAAAAAAAAAAAAAATAGGTATGTATGTAAAATATGAAAGTAATAATGTAATATTGATGAAAATAATAATATAACATTTCTCTTCAAATCCAGGCGTAGATACAGATCTAGGCCAAGTTTCAGACATGATCAATCAGTTCGATGAAATGCTCTCCCGGTATAATATCGATGGTGGTTCCTGTGTGCGTCGTCTCGCGTGCGCACACACACAGCTGGCCAGTGAGAACACTGTAGCTGGTAACGCTACAGATTTTGACTTGTTATTGGATAGTGTATCGAGGTTTGTTTTTTAATCTATACTTTTATACTATTATATAAAGAGGAAAGGTTTGAATTTGTGTATGTTTGTAGTGGATAAACATAAAAACTACTGAACCGATTTAATATTTTTTTTATTTAATAAAGTGTTATTTCTGGAGAGTATGTTTTTAGTAGAGAGAGAGAAAGTTCCTGTAATAAAGTTAACGGTGGTTTAGAGTTGCATTGATGAGAAGGCGAAACGTCAGCATAGCTGTCGTACACAGTACAGCGTTGGTACCGGTTGGACCGCTGTTATATTGCAGCGAAACGTGGGTATAACGGAAAAAGAATGAAAGAAAGATTAATTTTGTAGATATGCGATCTCTTCATAAGATATATAGGGATACATAGAACGGCAGGTACTACCAAGGACGTCACGGTGAAAAACACGCCGAAAGAACACGCCGAGGCAATTTGGGCACGTTGAGCCAAAAAGTAACGAAAGAATGGCAAAAAAAATGAAGGCAATTGACTGGTAGCGTTTGGCGCTCCGTTCTCCCTGGCTACTTCTAGGATACAGCGTAAAGCTAAAAAATATATCATATAAATATATAATAGTCACCTTTGACATTTTATCTAGATTGAATAGATATAAGATGACATAAATTATCATAATAGATTCAAAACGAATTAGTTTCAAAACGAATCGCGCGGTGTGCGGCGGCGATAGAGGAGACGGGCAGACGACGTTGGTCGTATTATTAACTCATAATTTTGTTAGGTCTTCGCTTTTATCTTTTAGTAGATAAGTTAGATTTTTTTAATTTCTTGGTTAGGTTATATTTGAGTACTTTTTTTGTTTTATTCTGATATTAATTAATATATGTATGTACAGGCCAGTCGTAGTGCAGGGATACGACCGTGCGACAGTTAACGTGACATTTTGTGGGTTCGATTTCCACTTGAGGATATAAAATATATATAAATAATATTTTCAATTCCCCGCTCTGGTAACAAGGCGAGGGCGCGTTTTCACTTTTTGCTAATATTACTCATCTCTCTTTTCTTACACAGGAATTTCTTTTAGATAGATGTTATCCAAAAGAAATAAAAATATCCAAATATTAAAGGGCAGTCACACACTTGTGCCTCTGCGTCATGACGGTCGCGTATGCGAGGGTTGTGGGTTTGATCCTCACTCGAGAGAATGAATTATTATTTATTAATATTTTAATTTTTTCGCTCTGGCACCAAGGCAAAAGACGGGGTTGAGTTTCGCCACTCAACACACAATGTCTCGAAAAAATTCAAGTGGGGAAAGTGGGGAACGGAGTGTCTTAGCACTAGATTCCCTCTGTGCATGCCTACTCTGCCGTGTGCGGTATACAGCGTGAGGCTGATTTTATATTATTAATGTTGGAACCGATACGGTGCAGTGGCACGAGTGTGTGGCTTTAACGTGACAGTTGTGATTACCGAATGAGAATGAATTATTATTTATTAATATTTTCATTTAGGCCTCGAAAGACCTGTGAAAAAGGGAAACGGAGTCCTTAACACTAGGTGCCCTCTGTCTACCCTGCTATATGCGGGATACAGCGGGAACCCAAAAAAATAATATAATTATAAATTTACTTTTACAGCAATGTGCTAGTCCGTCGGATGTTAGACGGTACATCGATATACGAAGCGATGTCAGCCGGCCGCTCCTTGGACGCTGACTGTCAGAAACTTTACCCAAAATGCAAGTTGGACAAGAAAACTGTTGTTAAAATGATAACACAATTAGTGCCTTCGTAAAACAAATACCTATATATTTGATAAGGATTATGTGGTGAAAATTTATATTCTTATTCTTTTTTTTCTGTAAAATTGTCATATATATTGAATGTTATATGACAGATAACTGAATAAGTGTATTAAATAATTATTTTAATATCTTGGACTTATTATTTATTATCTGTTTTAGTTTGTCAAGGGTGTTCATTGTTATATTCTTTGTAAATTATGTTTAATTTTTTATTACTATTAGGACTAAAATATTAATAGTACTTTAATGCTTCTAATAGTAGTTATTTTACTTTCTTTTGTTATAGTGTAAACAAACTTTTGCAGAATATTTAAATAAAATAGGACTAAAACCTTGTGTTTATTTCAGTAATCATCCTCAAAAAAAACAACAGTTTCATTTAATAAGTATTAATATTTAATATGGTATTCAATAAGTAATAAAAATCACTTTTGAATTTTTTACTCATTAAATTTGACTTTTAAGTATTAGGAAGTATGAATAAGTTGTTTTTTGAAAGATGGCGTTGCGGCACTCTGTGCATGGAATTTCATACGGTAACGAATCACCAAAGTAGTACTATATGTAACCTCAAATTATAGTAGAATAGTGTTTACTACAGTGTCGACTACATATTTATTTTCCCTTTGTGAAAATGTGTACTTTAATAATGTGTACTCTAATATTAAATTCATTCTATTTCTTTTATTAGCTGCTGTAAAAGTAATCTTTGTAATTTAGTAAAAAATGTTATCCAGTCAATAGCTTTATATTGAAATGATCTGGAAAAGGTGAAAGCAAAATAAAAACAAAATTTACAAATTTAACAATTTTATTTAAATAAAACACCAAACCTACCTACGTCTGATATGCTCAGCAACTCAATACTCGAATATTGGCATTACATTTCATTGCAACCATCATTTACACTGCCGATGTTAAAAACCACTCGCGTTGAACTAAAACTGATTTAAAATATATTTATTTAGGAATAGAATGATCTGGAACAAAATTTCTAGAAAGTAATAGCTGTTATTTATAGTACGGCCGATGAGTCGTGGTTGCACTGAAGTTAGATGTAGATGGCTGTGCAGATTTGAGTTTAATTTTTTTTTGCGCAAAAGTTCATAAAGCCTACTTCAGATCGGCCACTACACATCGACCGTACTATAACGTTACTTAACTATCCATTATCCAAGCCATACATTTCACTATCCAACTATGAAAATGGATTACTATAAATTAAATGCATTTGAGCATTATTTTGGCAACTTTATTTTGGTAGTTGTTAGTGACCCTTGATGGTGATAAAAAGAGTGTTCAATCACAAAATATTTGTAAAATTGAAATGTGATATAGTCACCAAAACAAAGCATTTCGTGTATTACGGATATGAAGACGCATGAAGTATCATACGAAACAGAATTTTAAAAAATATTTTATTTTCTAAATATTGGCTGTCAAAACCGTTACAAAGAGATAGTATCTATAACAAAAAGAAGTGGAAAATTATGACTGAATAAAAATATGTTTTATTTGTAAAATTTTAAAAGATTTTTTTTAATTATGACAACACTGTTTAAGTTGTAACTGATCTTAAATTAAAAAAAAACATGTGAAATCATAGACATACACCATTTTTGACGGCCTCGAACGAAAAGTACCCACAAATATATCTTAACATTAACTCGACTATCGTATATACTTAGAAAATATCTAAATTCGCGAATATATGTGTATATAAATTCGCTCATTATTGCATGTTAGATACAACAGCCTTTGAGCACACTATTGTATCCAGTTTAATTAAGTTTTGGAGATTGATGGCAACGGAAAAAAAATCTACAGTAGGTCCTTATATCCTTGTGTGTCGCTATAGAACAAACCATTCCAAATAAAATGCAATCTCTTCTGTAAATCATATTAGTTTCAAAGAACAGCCTAATGCAGAGTTAATAATAATAACAAGATGGAATTTAGGTTACATTTTGGTAAAAATATTTAAAATAATGTATTTTTCTTTTAAAAAAATACTAAATTTACTATTAAATTGCTTTTATTTAAAGAAAATTGTAGTAAAATAATAAACATTAAAAAAAAAGAGGAAAATACTAGTAGTTCATTTATTTAAAAAAATTCTATCCATAGCGGCATCTAAGGATCATTTCTTTATATCATACTTTGCGGTTTATACAAAGCTTATAGCCATATGTTATTATTTAAAATAATAGATACAACTATGTCTGTTTGTGACTGAATAGTTCCCTCATTATTATGTACTAAATCTTAATTATTAAATTGGTACTATTTATTTTAATATGAATTGTACATAAATTTGTAAACGCAAAGGATTTTAATATATACTTTAAATTTTATTAATAAAGGAGGAAGATGGCAACAGATTATTAATAATTAACTAAATAATTCCAATATTAATAGTAAATGCGTAAGTCCCTATATAAATTAAATGTAATTATATAAAACTATAACTATATAAATATTTGTGATGGTTAAGTTGTTTTTGAATTAGTATTTCTTATATGTAAAATAAGTACTACTGATTTAGAATTAATTAAAAATTGAATGTAATAAAAAAAACATTATTATCATTAAAATTAATTCATTATTGAAAAAAATATATTAAATATCACCCAATGCACACAATAATAGGAATTTGGAAAACTATCGCTTTTAAGTGATTTACATTTGCCATTTTGATTTAAAAAAAAATTACACATTAAGATGTCTAGTTACTTGAATGGTTATTTATAATAAAAGTTTTGTAAGATTAAAATGCCTGAGAATTATATTTTCTTCGCTTCACGCTGTATTCCGAACATAGGAGGGTAGGCAGTGGGAACCTGGGAACTGTTTCCTATTCAGGTCATAGATGTAAATAAAAAAAAATTGTGAAGTACCAATTAATACAAATTAATAATAATAATTCATGAAAATTTTAAGTTTTTATATTATAGTTATATACATAAAAATAATAAGCAATTATTATAGGGAAATAAGAAAATTAAATTTCAAATTAACATTCTTACAAAAATTGGAAAAAATATTCATATAAAAATTATTGAGAATTGTTTATACAAATTATTTTTCATAAAAATTAAGAAAGTGCCAAACACAAAAACGCAGATTTATTACTAAGATATTGTCAAAAATACATATTGATTTGGTTCGTTTTTTTTAGACTGTGGTCTATAAAAAAAAAAAAATTGTAAAGCAGCTAATATACAAGCGAACATATATTTTTTTAATTCGCGCAAATATTTACAGGCAAAGGTGGGAGTGAACGGCCTTGAAGTACTCAATTGAAAAAAAAAACAACTTAAAATTAGAAGAAAAATATTACTCATTTAATATCATTATACTGTGATGTTCGATATAAATCACAAATGTTTGAAATAATATTTAGTATATTCACTTTATATGGAAAAGTGTTTATATTGTTAAATGTCAGTTTTTTTTTATTTGACTGATGGTATAAAATCTGTATCATTATCATTATAAGAAAAAAAAAATGTTGTCATTAATTTCCCTGTTCACCGAGTAAAATATTTTCATTAAACTGAGTGATACTATGAAATAATGGATTTTATAATAATATTCTTTTTCAATATTTTGTAACCACGCGAATTATTAATAATAACCATCCAAAACTAATAATTTTGGATGTTAAGGCATTATTGCAACATTTTATGTCGCTAGTTTAAACAGAAGGCTCGAAATCACATATGTATTTATATTAGGATCCTACATAATCTAAGTACTAGAACTTATTTCACGATAGGCAAAGGGAACCTAGTGTTAAGACACTCCGTTCCCCACGTACCGCCTAAGTATCGAGACATTGCGTGTTAAAGAGGAAATTATAATAATTAATATTAATTATTATAATAGGGTATTTTTTATTAAAATTACTGTTGTAAAAAGCGTTAAAAAATGTACTTAAGTTGAAATATCTATTAAGACGATGGTTGCCTAGTTTTATGAAATACAACGTTAAGCTGCGGTATCAATACTTAACGCATATAGTAGAAAGTGGAGAATGGGATTATATAGAAAGTAAAAAAAGAACACTTTTCTTTTAAATATCAGTAGTAATAATGATTGCATAGGAAGGTTAAGTGAAATTATCAGTTTCATACTAACATAAAATTATTAAAGTATGTTTATTTATTTATTAATTATATATTTAAAATATACATACATCATTCTATTACCAGATAGATGCTACTGTCACTTCCGTTTGACAGTGACGTTGACAGGTGACATTTGATATTAAATGACTACAGTTTGACATACGATCACTTAAAGGCGTTTTACCCAACTATTTTACCGTTAGAATGTATAATTAATATAAACAGATAACTATTGACATTTAAATATTATTAAAAATAAAATTACAACAGAACATGTGCAAAGTTGCATATCCATTTCATTGACGTTTTGATTTTGACAGTTGTTTTTGATATTTAATCTGTCATTTGACAGATGAGTGTTGCCAGTGGGAGGGTTTTAATCGGTGTAAATGTAGTCGTAAGCCCCGAACCCTGGCAAGGTTGGCTTGGATCATTGACACATCATGCTTACTAGTGAATGCGCGTAAGCCATAGGTTTAACGTCGGGATGTGGCTGAAATATAATATTGTATTGTTAATATATAAATTTATATTTATTATCTTTATTTCAAATTAATTTAAAAATATTTCTAATTAAAAAGAAAATATATTACAAGAAAACTAAATGATGCCGTCGTGGCGCAGCAGCACAAGCGTGCGACGGTTGTGGGTTCCAATAAACTGTTAAGAAGAGTGAACAAATTAAAACTAAGCAACTCTTAAACTACTTACCACAGCTTCATAAGTAGTGAAATTCGGTTTAAGGTCCTTGCCGTTCATTGTGATGAAAGCACCGAGGTTGCCCATTGTGTCACTAAAATGAGTTATGAAGAAAATTAAATGCCTGATTCTATTTTGTATTATCACTTTTTTAAATTATGTAATTAATAAATTTAGAAATCTATACTAATATTATAAATCTGGAAAGTTCGGTTGATCATTTTAATCTTGGCAACTGCTGGTTTAAATTCAAAAAATGTTATTTTTATTTATTATCTATATAAAACATAATATCTATTTTATATAAACAAATCATTACCAGCGTGATATAAAGCAACATTCTTAATATGTTTTTTGCCTTCAAATTTTCTTTCAGAGGCACAATTTTTTTAAATAGAATATTTCAAAATTAGGGAAAAAACCCATAAACCTACCAATAATTGGGCGCTGAGAACACTGTAATACATTTCCCGTCATGCGCTATTTCATATCCATCGTTTTTGACTTCATGACTTCTTATTATGTAGTCTAATTTATTTCTATTCAAGAATGCCGATGTGACGTCGGGTCCGAACTGGCAACCAACGCCTCGTCTTGATGGCGCTCTGCCGTTCATTGGCTGTGGATCGGACCACAGGAGTTCACACATTATACCTGAAACATAAGAAAATATTTAGAAATATAAAAAAGAGAATTAAGTGTTTCAACACTAATCTCTATCTACCATACTAGTCTTTATCTTCATGCTGCGAACGTAGTGTTAAGGCACTCTCTTCCCCACACACTGCTCAATTTTAAGAAACTGTATGTTGAGTGGCAGAACACAACATTGCACTTTATCTACTTATCAAAGTGAGGAAATGATAAATGACATAATTTACGCCCCGAATGGAAATCGACTCCACACCTGTCGCTTTTACACAAATTAAAAAAAAAACCTTTAAAATTAACTTATAACATAAAACTCACCGTCTTCCGGCGGCTGTTTATTCCTATCAACGTTTCTAATGTCATCCAAAGTGACGTCATCCCTCGAGAACAGCCCACCGTGCATCACCAGCACTCGACTATTGAAACAATGGGCCAGAGGCAACCAATTGTACAATTCCGTGAACAGATCCGCCATTTGGGAAGTGTATTTCGATGTGACTTCACCACGGAATCCGTATACTCGATTCATGTCCACCGTTTCGTGATTACCTGGTAATAAAATGGTAATTTAGTAAGAATAGGGCGTTTTGAGGTTAAGGTGCTTAAAGGTAAATGTTGTATTACAACATACAAAAAAAATGGTTATATTACATTTTAATAATTAGACAAAATTTCAATTAATACCGGAGCCAGTCTCATATAATTCGCAGACATATTTGAAAAGGAAAATAAAAAGATTATTTGCAAGGGCCCAAATTTTAAATATAACATGTATTTTTTTTCACTACAACAACTAAACAACCGGCCGAGTTAAGGCCGGTCGTGGCGCAGCGGCACGAGGTGTGACTGCAAAACCGACTGGTTGTGGATTCGATCCCCACTCGAGGAGATGAAATATTTACTTAAATTTATATTTCCATTTCTTCGCTCTGGTGTCGAGGTTAAGCGCGGCGTTGAGTTCTGCCACTCAACACGCAATGCCTCCAGAATTCGGCAGAAAGTGGGGAACGGAGTGTCTTAACACTGGGTTCCCTCTGCCTACCCTGCTGTGTGCGGGATACAGCGTGAAGCTAATTTAATTTAATTTTTTTTTTAACTAAACAACACTTAAAAAAGGTCCATTATAATAATATATACATAGATATTTCTCGCTTTAGTTTGATTTAAATATATGAATATATTTAAATACTTTACAATTGATATGTTGTTTTTGTAACCTCGTATTAATGTAAAAAAAAATCTTTGCATAATACAGTACGGTCGACGAGTCGTGGCCCTAAAGTTAGCTATAGACGGCTGTGGCGATTTGGTTTTAGGAGTTTTTTTACTTATTATTATTTATATTATTTTCGAGTGAACAATGAGCAAAAATTAAGAAAATCTAAATTGACTTGAGTGACCATGACTTGCAAAGTAAACCCTTTATTTGATGTTTTATTCTAAGTAAACCACTTGCAGTTTATTTCTTTCGTTTCCTAGTTGTATTGATCAGTAAATCATCAAGGCAATACTTACATTTTTGTCATAAAAATGAGGCCAGACGTGGCGCAGGGGCACAAAGTGTGACTGTAAAAGCGACTGGTTGTGAGTTCAATCCCCACTTGAGGAAATGAAATATTTATTTAAATTTATATTTGCGTTTCTTCGCTCTGGTGTCAAGACAAAGCTCGGCGTTAAGTTCCACCATTGGCGAAACGTGGGGAACGCAGTGTCTTAACGCTAGGTTTCCTCAGCCTACCCTCCTGTGTTCGGGATACAACGTGAAGCTTTTTTTTTAAAGATATTAAGTTTTAGGCTGTACAGATAAAGAAAACACACCAACTCACCTCTCGACATATAAAAATGATCGGGATACAACAATTTGAAGCTAAACAAAGTGAATATACACTCCACACTGAACGACCCTCGGTCTACGAAGTCACCATTAAAAAGATATGGGTTTTTCTCCGATGGCAGCCCATTTAACTTGAAAATATTCATCAAATCGTAATATTGGCCGTGAATGTCCCCACAAACTGTGAACTTCTGGTCATCTGGCACTTTGATGTCAACTAAGGATGGTTGCTTTTGGAAATATGCTTTAACGTCTATTAGTATCTGAAATTGTGAATAAATAAGTTAATATTGGTTAAAAAAATTATATTTTATCTGTGGAGTTAGTAGAGGTTGCAAAAACGCCACTTTATTATGAGACAAATAAGTGCTAGTGACAAGTGACGTCAAGTTCCTAGCGCTGTACTAGTAAAAGCATTACGCATTGAGTGGCGGAACTCAACGCCGTGTTTTAACTCGTTAACTAGGAAATGAAATTCATTTCTCCAAAAAGGAAACGAATACACAGCTGTCGTGTTTACAGTTAGACGCTGTATCGCTGCGCCACGTTGAAATTATAAAATGCCTCATAAAATAAGTTTATATTGTTTTCAAGATAAATATTCTGTAGAATTTGTAAGGACTTTAAACACATCATTTTAGCAAACAACATAAAAGTGCTAATAAAAATGTGACGTCATAAGTTAGTAGCGTTGTACTAGTTTCATATTGAAATTTGCTTTTTTCAGAATTATTAAGCAAAATTTATTATCCAAATATTTTTTATTAACATTACCTATAATTACCTTATCAAAATTATCTATAATTTAAGTGTCCTTTATAGGAACGATAATGACCAATTACTATGGAAAAAATATTATAGAACATTATTTTCTTTAGTTTCACACTATATGCCGCACATTGCACACAAAGGGAACCTGGGAACCTAGTGTCAAGGCAACAATTCAGGAGGTATTGCGTACATTGCATATTGCGCACACTACTAAATAGCAAATTGTTGCTATAACTATTCCGTTTTATATCAAAATAGAGTACAGTATGGGATTGTTATCACATCTAGCTTCACAATCAAATCCCTAGCGGGGCCCCTAGTCGGAGAGAACGGGGCACCAAACATTATGGTCTCTAAATACTTCTTCTGCTTCTGCCATTCTGTGTATATCTTAATTGCGAATTAGATCAGCTAATCTGACTCCGCATATCCTACGAAGTGATTGCATCTCCACAGCATTCATCTATGTTTCTTTCTTCTTCTGTAACACCCACGTTTCGCTGTCGTATAACAGAGACGGTACCAAAACTGCATTGTGTACGGCCAAACGCACATCTGTGCTGATGTTTCGCCATCTCATTAATGCAGCTAAGGCTCCGTTAACCTTGTTATCGGCAGCAATACGCCTTTCCGCTTCCATCTCTAAGGATAGAGCTACAAATAGCTATGGGAAGGTAAATCTGTAATAAAATGATAGATAGCTACCTTATAAGCATATTTTTTGTGTAATTTCTTCTGTTCTTTATAATACTCCATTAGTTCAGTGACAAATTTAAGTGTCACTTTGCCATCTTCTAGACACGGACCTTCGTATTCATCTTCGATTGCTAAAATGTATATATCGTAAATTATACATAGTTTCGTTTAAGAGTTATATGCGTTTCATTAATTTTTGATTGGATGATCGATGTTAAAAAAAACAACGATGCATTATTATAATAAATATCGAAGGAAAAATATCGATGTTTGCAAATATATATGCAATATTTATGAGGTGTCACAGGAATCGTGGTTTTTTTTCAATTAACTGAAATTATTTTAATTTCGTTTGTCCGCATCAACAGAACAAATGACGTCATAATTGGTTCAATTGATAGGGCTGCAGCAAAGCCGCTGCATGTAATTCTGGTAATGATATCGAAAAATTTATGTCTTCTAATTAAACATCGATATTTTTCGAACATTAATGAACCAACTTTTGGTGGGATCACAATAAGTTACTTCATTCTCCATAAGCAAAGACTAAAATAAGCTAAGATACTATTTAAATCATGCTTTCATCGAATGACACGACCAATTTTAATTAAAAAAAAAATAAAACCGTCATACTCATAGCATCCAAATTGATGGAATCAGCGATATTCACTTCTTTTTTGTCCACCGAGATGGCCTTCTCAAATGCTATCTTCTTAACTATTTTATTGCACTCATTGAATTTCATTTTTGCATCCTGATCATTTGGCCTCACTTTGGTTACCTAAAACAGAGTAAATTTGTAATAATTAATATATAACAGGATTCTTTTCCTGAATACATTACATTATTGTAGCGCAATTGAAAATTGGCTGATATGCAACGTTAGATTTTTTATTTTCACGTTGTATCCCGCACGCAGTGGAGTAGGCCAAAATTTTGAGACAATGCAAGTTGAGTAGTGGAACTCAACGCCGCGATTTGTTTTATTACCAGAACAAGAGAATGAAAATATTTCAATCCACCCAGTGGAAGTAGAACCCACTAGCATCGCCTTTACAGTCAGGCGTTGTGCCGCTTCGCCACAAGGGTATACAATTAATATTTAGCTTTTTTTTTCTGGTTGGGATAGATAAGTGCGTATTGGCACACTGTTCCACTACCCAAGAATTATATTACATATACATATTTAAAAAAAGTTATAGATATTTTACTCTTTTACAATATACATATATAAATATATTTTATGCAAAAACAACAAAACAGAACAATAACAGCTTTTACATCAGAATAATACAAATACTTATATACCTAAAGATTTTGTATGATGAATTATTAGGTATAGAACAAAAATCTATAATATAATATATAGTGAATGAAAATATTTTATTTGCTGGGTGCCATTTTTGTAATACATGGAACCCTAATTAAATAAATAAATTTTTACTTTATATACTCAAGATCTTATTAAGTTCAAGAACTGACAACAATTTAACATAACTGTATAGATGAAAGCAATGATTTTTTAAATAATTAAAAAATTATTTATTAATTACTAATTGATTGAGGCCAGTCGTGGCGCAGCGGCACGAGGTGTGACTGCCAAATCGACTGGTTGTGGGTTCGATCCCCACTCGAGGAGATGAAATATTTACTTAAATTTATATTTCCATTTCTTCGCTCTGGTGTCAAGGATAAGCGCGGTGTTGAGTTCTGCCTCTCAACACGCAATGCCTCCAGAATTCGGCAGAAAGTGGGGAACGGAGTGTCTTAACACTAAGTTCCCTCTGCCTACCCTGCTGTGTGCAGGATACAGTGTGAAGCTGATTTAATTTTTTTTTTAATTTTAATTGAAAGAAATCAATTCAAGCATACTATGAAAGAAGCATATGCAAAAAAAATTAAGTATTCAAAATGTAATATAGCTCAATTTTAATGATAAGATAACCAGAATGCGATAATGCCATGGTGCCAGATTAAACTAATATACAGTTTATTGCTTATAAAGTTATTACATTTTACTTGGTTATATTAACAAAAAGAAAATAACTTTACACTTTAACCCTAGCTTTTACTGGTGACTGGGTGCATCATCTTAAAGAAATTCTGACCATGGCCACAACAGTTATCAATGGATTACTAATACATATTTTAAATCAAATCAATAGCACCTGATATTAACAAATTTAACCGAACAAGCACTTCAGCTTTTAATATTAGTTTTAGTGGAGTAGGAATGAGATTTAATGTAGTAGAATGAATGTCTTAGTTTGTTTTACCAGTGCTTTAATAAATTATTTTATTTTTGACGATTTTAATAATGTGTAAAACACAACATTTATGGTTTTCATGTTATATCTCTCATAGAGCTGGGTAGGCAAAGGGTGTTTCACCTTAGTATTAAGACATTTTGTTCCCATTATAACACTTGTCTTCGTCAATTTTCTCTGAATTCTGGAGGCATTGCATGTTTCACTTTGCATTATTACCAGAGTAGAGAAACAAAAATATAAAATTTTATTGAATAAGAATCAAACCCACAACTAGTTGCATTTATCGGTGCACATTTGTGTCCCTGAGTCACAACTGGTATCAGTATATTTTTATATATTTATCATTGAGTTTTTTTAATGTAGAATTACACTATCTTTTAGTTCTAGTTAAAAGTAGAAACAGAAATGTAGAAAAAATAAAACAATATTTTTATATAAAAAGAAAAAAGTACTTTCTTAAAAGGTTCAAATGTTGTTTGATGTATATACTCAAATATAGTAATGTATGTTGATTTAATTTTTTTGTGATAATTTGATTTTGTTATGCTTTATTTATTTTATTGTGAAATTTATAGAATGTTAACTTGAATTCTAAATATAATGCTTATAAAACATAAGCAAAATGAGCACCACAATATCATTAAAGCAATGAGGAAAATATCTACATCTAAAATTAATCATTCTGAAAAACACCACATGTGTATTTACAACACTTTTGCATATGAAACTTCGCATGAAATGCACACACATAACCATAGTTATTTTTACTTACATATTCAAAATCCTTAAGTGCTAATTTGTATTTTCCTAGGGACATGAACGCAGCCGCCCGTCTGTAGTAAGCCTTAGTGTAAAACTTATCTATTTCAATGGCTTTAGATGCATCATTTAGTGCATATCCAAAATTTTCTAGCCTTAAGTTGGCTATACTTCTATTAGCATAGTACACAGCATTATTTGGATTCTTTTCTATTGCTTTAGAATATAATTCAATTGCACCGTCGTAGTGTTGCTCTGAAATGAAGGTTAGAATTTATCCAATTATAATATATAAAAATACGTAAGTCAACTGTATCATATTGCCGTAGTGTATGTAGAATGTGTTTAACTTGTATATCGTACATACTAATTAACATATTTATGTTAAATATAAAGAACACTCACTTTTAAACTGTTCATTTGCTTCATTTTTCAATTTCTCCGCCGCCTCTATGTCTTCTTGAGACACAGGGGCAGATAGATCCCCGTTATCAGACATCGTTTATTAACAACACGCACGATAAAATAAAACTTTTATATGCAAATATATCGTTTATTCATGTGAAAATGTGATTTTTATCACACTCAAAATTACATGCTATCCGCGAACCCGGAAAAATGATTTGATGGAATAATGAATGAACGATTTTCTGAATGACTGATTGATTTAAATGTTGCTACTTGTCAATGAAGTATTTAATACTGACAGCCCTTTTTGTCTATGGTTTCTCGATTTTATGCTGATTTTTGGCACTAAACAATTAATATTTTATGTTCGTTTTAAAGTTTTTTTTTAATGTAATCATGTTTTTTAATGTAATCTTAAAATTAAATTAGCACATAGAAAATGTAATGTAATCTTAAAATTAAATTAGCACATAGAAAAATAAAAATTACATTTAAGATTTTTCCTTTATTTAATTTGTATTTTTTTATCATGCAGAAAAATCAAAAATAGTTTCTCATTGTATTGACTTACGAATGATTTTTTTTGATTTATTCTGATATGAGAGGCTATACTTACAGATGGAGAATTGGACGTATGATTAGACGACTAGCGATATATTGTAATAAACCTTCTAACAATAAATATTAGTTAGCTTAATTCGTCTTTGACTTTTAATTATTTAATTGTTATTAGTTTAATTCGACAATCGACGGAGAATTTGAAACGGAGTATCTTAACACTAAGGTCTCTCTACCTACCTTGCTGTTTACGTGAAGCTGATTTTTTTATTAATTTAATTGTATTTATCTTCGTCATTGTTAAGTGTCTATAGACATTGCTAAAGAATAAAAAATGATAGGTGACCTGAACCTATTATAAATTACTTGTTTTCACAGATATTTTAATTTTCGTCGCTCGGGTATGAGGCAAAGCGCGGTATTGTGTTCCACTGCTAAATATGCAATGCCTTAATGTGAATGCAGTGTCTTTATAATACGTTCCTAGGTTCCCTCTGCTTAGCCTGCGGGATGTGCGCGATACAGTGTGAAGCTACACAAATGAAATGTTGTAGAGATATTTGTTTCCTTTAGAACTTTAAGTTCTATTAAAGTAACGTGTTTTAGGTTTTTAGCACAAAAAGTAAAGTTCGGCTTGGAACGAAATACCAACTTCTCCAGGTATTTAGTATTGTTTTTCAAATACCATTTTCATCCTGAGAGTCTAATCAGAAACTAATTCTAAATCAATTTTATTCATAAGATGTAAAAATTTATTTTACATTACTTGTTTATAATAGAATAAAATTATTATAAAACAAATTGTGTAGAAAGACGTAAAACATTAAAAGAATAATATTATCATTTTTGTGTGTATTATGCATGTACATCCACATTTTGTAAATTACTAATTGGATTTAAATGTATTTTTTTTATTGTGTAGCTATCAGGCCCGGACATGATCTAGGCTAATTTTGAAGACTGGCACACCTTTTGTAGAACCATATTAATTAACTAAACTTAACTTAGCTTCACGCTGTATCCCTAGCGGGGTAGTCAGAGAGAACGGAACGCCAAACGCTACGGTATCTACATATCTCTTTCTCTTCGTCTACTGTCATCAACCTTATCATACATGCCCTCCGGCAGGGTCCTCGTGCTTTCTACGTGACCTTCTTCTAGTCCCTTAGATATTGTGTTTTTGAAGGTCGACCGAGGTCTCTCTACCTTCCCTACCTCTCTTACCGCTCACTTTTTCATCATCAATCTTTTTTGCTATTATTTAATCACTCATTCGTTCGACGTGCCCAAACCAGCTGAGAACGTTCTTCTTCAATCTCACTGTGACATCCTCGCTAGTACCTGCCATTTTGGGTATCTCTTAATTGTGGATTCGATCAGCTAAGCTGACTACACATTTCCTACGAAGAGATAGCATATCCATAGCACTCATTTTTCTCTCGTATCTCCCATCTCTACTGAACATACTTCCTTAATATACTACTTCATTCACTTCACTTTCACATTCACTTGTTCTAATATTTCACTATTTTCATTGATCTTGCATTCTGTCCCTTCTTATTTTTTTCAAATACCAGAACCTCCGTCTTACTTGAATTCAGGCTTAGACCATTATTTCCTCCCCCTCTTCCAAAGAGGTGACTATTGCCTGCAACTCGCATTCTGATGATGCAATGAGCATTGCATCATCTACGTACAGCAGGCAATTTATATTCAAGTCACTTACTTACACTGTCACGTCTCTTTGTTTCACTCCTTGGAGTCAGCTATCCAAATACAAATTGAACAACCAAGTAGACATGGCGCGTCGTTGTTAAACACTCAATTCCTTCTCCTACTCGCCTCTCAGTTTTACAGTCACACTTTGTGCCGCTGCGCCACGACTGGCCTCCAAACACTAACAAACACTAACTTCACGCCAGAAAAGCTTCATGTTTTTCCTGAAGTTGTTTGTTAATCTTTCATCTCTTTCTTTCTCTGACTTTTCACACTTTATCGTTCAGTACTTTCGTTTGGTGTTTTTGCTGCTTATACTTTTTCTTTTTTTATCTCTCTCATACTTTTATCCTTACATGAGGTTTTACAATCCTGCCATGCTTTCTTATTTCTTCAAATAAGAAATAAGACATACATAGCCTCAACCTCATCGTCTGGGTGTGCTGACGTCGGAGCATATACCTGTATGACCTTTAGCGAATACCGCTCTGATATTCTGAGTATAAGGTACGCTACCCTTGCTGACACACTTTCGACTTGTGTCACGTTGTTGACGAGGGACCTATGGACGAGAAACCCTACACCACCTTGGGACAGATGTTCGCCCTCCCGGTGATAGAACAAGTTACCGGACTTAAGAATTACCGTATCCTCCCCCTGTCTTCGGACTTCGGATAGTCCTATGATATTCCACTTTAACTTGCCTACCTCTTCTTCCAGCTCTTTTATCTTCTCGTCGGTTCTCAAAGTCCTGGTGTTATATGTCGCCAGGTGCAAAGTTCGTTTTGATCTTTGACAGCCGAATCTCTGCCGGAGATTCTTAGCACCCCCTGCCCCGCCGTGACCAAGGCCGCTGTCGTAGCCAGGAATAGCGGGGCCGCCGGGGACTGGGGGCCGGGGTATTTTTGTGCCTTTCATAAGGGGGTTAATGCCAATAGTCACCGCGCTGGGCACTGCGTGTTGGTGACCGCAGTAGATATTATTATGCACAGGAAGACGCTGCTGCCCATCTCCTGGTATTTATCCTTCGATCGCCTCCTACGATCTCCACAGGAAGAGTGGGAGTGGTACTATTCTGACGCCGGACACCACACGGCNGCGACAGTTTTGCCTGTTAACGTGCCCATTCAGGTGAAAATGAGCTTCATCAGAGAATATGATGTTGGTGAACGTTTGTAATCTCTCAGTTATCTCGTTTACGAATTCTAGTCTTTGAATAGGATCCTGGGGCTTCAACTCCTGCACCAATTGAATTTTATAGGGGTGCAGCTTTAGATTTTTGCGCAAAATGCGTTGAAGCGATGATCTATGCACGTTCAAAGCACTTGCACGCTTCCAAATTGAGAGGTCAGGATCAACACAAACAGACTGATTGACTCGTTCTACGTTTTCTTCTGTCCTCGATAACCTTACAACATATACATGTAGCAACTAAATTCCCAAGAGACAGGCTATCGAATGACATATCCCCCGCGCAACCTACGCCCCCTCTAATGCATTGCGTTCACGTAGCAAGCTGATCAAATATATAATTTCTTTTGAGACACGCTGTATTTCATAACCAGGTAAGGTATTCGTTAAAGAAATAAAAAGATTGTCGGTAATCTGAAATAATTTATTTAAATATATTCTTTATTGTGACATATTTGGCAGCCTATTGAAATTAATCATTGAGCATTTATTAATTACAATTTTATATTCTTTTACACTTACTTCCTATTGAAACTTAATTAATTATTAAATTTTATATTTTCTATTAGTACTACTAAATACGTTAAAAAAAATAAAACGCACATTGCATTTTTTCCTAATCCTAAATCTCGATAAACAAATTAAAAATATACAATTTCCTGTCATGCATTTCGAATATACTATAATAAATGTAAAATACTGCATAAAATCATAATAATAATACTGCTTTTAACTAAAATGGCGCTGGACGGTTCGTCGCAGTCGTCATTTTGTTCTACGCTTAAGAAGTAAGATTGATTAAGTTCTTGTCTTGTTTCGATGAGAGAGTCAATGACTTGAGCACCCTGAGGAAGAAGTGTACGCGTGCGACTTAACTTCCATACTCCAACTATAAAAAACAAATACATTTTAATTTCTAAATATCACTTTAAAAACATTAAGTATGTAATATATCGACAGAGTCTTTAAGGGAAGGCGCAACACTATTATGATTAATGACAGATGTTAATCATAATGGCGTCAATATTTAAATAATATTATTTAAATATTTGTTAATTTTAAAACGTATATATTTTAAGTACTTTATAAAAAATTATACGATTCTTTTATTTTCACGCGGTATCCCGCACATGTTATTGTTATACACAAGCTATGAATTTATTACTTTAAAAAAGTATATTATTTGTAATTAGAAATATTAACATTTTCTTATTAATAAATACAGGAAAGTAAAATAAAAAATCTCTATTAAAAAAATAGAATTCTAGTCATTGCTACTCTAATGTAAAATATAATTTGTTCAAACGAATTTGTCTACATTCAAATCATACCGAAATCGGTTATGGTATATTCTTACTCTGTCTTCAAACGTGCAGGTATCGAAAGTTTCAAACGAACAAAGGAATAAAAATATGAAATATTTGATTTTTGTTTCTATAGTTTAATAAAGATATTACTAATTTAAAGTAAACGTACCTGAGCGTCTGTAAGGACCAACGTTGACACAGCTGTACGCTAATGAATACGACAAATAGTCGGTGGCGAGGACATACAACTCCATGGATACCATCTGCGGTTCCGGATCTAGAAAATTAAAAACAATAAAATAAATATTTTTTTGTGCACACAGAGAAAAATTATTGAAACTAGATTTTTTATTTATGTTTTAGCTACTTTAGAATCATTGTTTGTTGAGAACTGATAAATTTTTTATTTACATTACCAATAATATAATATAATCAAATTTCTTAGTAATAGGTTGTTTTAATGTTTTGGTTTTCTTTAAAAAACTATAGCTATACATATACACTTACTATCAGTAAATCGTATTGGTAGGTTAACAAGAAGCTTAGCGCTACCATCATCAGAAATAAGGGTTGCATTTCCCGGTACACTGTCGAGGACGCCATCAATAACTTGCCAGTTCAAAACGTCTACGACTTCGGTATTCTCGTTGAAGGTATACCTTGCGCCCACGCATGTACCGTTTTCATGAATTTGAGGGTATTTCTCTATTTGGTACCAAACACCGGAGTACTGCAATAAAATAGGTGGTTATAAGTTAGTGTTGCTCAAGATTGACTGATTCTAAAATTATTGATTATTTGTCCATTATAATTTTTTATTATTTATATATTATATATTCTTATTTTATTCGAGAATACATACAAAAAATAAAAATATTTTAAAAGGTCCTTTTTTTACCTTACTGGAATGGAATGGAATGGAATGGAATTACGTAGTATAATTCCATTTTTATTAATAAGACATAATAATATAATAATTCAAAATTAATATTTATATGCACAATAAAGTCATAAATGTAGAGCAAGTTAGTAAAACCACCAGCTTAAAATAAAAAGGTAAAGTATGTGAAATTTTAATATATAAACTCACATTAACTACGCTGAAATTCGAAACTACAGGTATATTTGGATCACAGTTTCCAGGTAAGATGACCGGATTTCCTGTAGGTTCGGGATAGTGGAAGCATGCATCATCAGACTGATTCACGTTTAGGAAGAACTGCGATTCTAAAGTCTCTTCCCTTTGGATTGCAGCGGCTATTGCGTATTGTGCGTTCTCGCTTAGTTCCCGAGTTTTGCTGTATTTCGCGCTCCAAACTATAAAATAATTTAAATTTACTATTATAAATTAATACAATATAAACCTTTATTTAGTTTTACAACATGTTTGCAATTTGATTTGAAAAAATATTGATTTTCTTTTAAAAAATATTTTCACGAATTATAAATAGAAAACAAAGAGATTTCTTTACTTCTATAGAAGGGATTTTTAAATTAATCTCAGAACTATTAGTGACAAATATTGTCAATTTTTGTACTCACAGTAGAAAAGTAAAAATAACTAAAATTTCAATAAATGATATGGAAAACTTACCTCGTCTATAGTTCGAGTCAATATTTTCACACGAGTAGAGAAGTGCATAGTTATCGTAATCAGTTGCCAAGACCCATACATCTGAAAAAATAATGTTTGCCTTGAAACTTTTAAACAGGTTAAAAAAAATGGCCCCTTTGTTAAGGTACTTATGAAGTATGTAAAATAAGTTTCTTTTCAGATCAACTTATTATAAGGGATTTTTAATATTTGTATAATAGAACTTTAAGTTATTTTAAAATATAATAAGTTCAACGAGTTATATCAGCCCCGAAATTTGCTGTAGTTGCTGCGCAGATTTTATTTTAAGATTTTTCTTACTTTAGATTATATTCGAAGCCTAATTTCAGGATGGCCACGACTCGCCCATTGTACTATATACAAGAAAACATATCTTTATAAAAATAAAGACTAGTAGGCATTTATGCTTTACAAATACACACCGACACTCTGTCCATTCACAGTTCTAGTCAATCTTCCATTGTTGCTAATAATCACATGACTTCTGTTAATTCGAACTGAGAGTCCAAACACATTTGTATCAACGACTTGGAAAGTGTTGCCAACTTGAGAATATTCGGAACTTATGCAAGTTCCCCTGTTTTCGTTGGTTGGATAGCTTTCTATTTCATGCCACCAGCCTAGGAACTGAAAATTTAAGTTAATATAATATTAAAATGAGAAAATATATATAAAGCCTTTTTTTCTGAGTGACTGACTCAGAGATCAAAATATAGCCAGAAAACATTGACCACGAGACATATAAACAAACATTTTTTTAGAGTATAGAAGAAAATTAAGATAGGGTTTTTCTTTTTCTCTCAGTATATCAGTCGATTATATAACATTTTTTTATTTATATTTAATTTAATTCTACCTACCCTTTGCGCATCAAATCCTTGTACACTCTGAATATTATCACATTGTCCTCTAAATCTTGGTGATTCGTTCTTATTGACCTCTGGTACATAAAAGCAAGCTTCACTGCTTTGATTTGCTGGTCTGTAGAACCTTTCGTTGAGACCTTGAGTATTTGATATGATAGAGTCGATGATGGGGACCGCTTGGGGCGATAGCGTCGTACTACGGGATAACTTCCAGCTGCTAACTGCGATTTTATTAACAAAATATATGATTAGGAACTTGTTTTTTCATTGTAATTTCTTCGCGGTATTAGTAATATATTTTTATGTTTTTTTAATAATATTATATGAGTCCCTTTGGTTAATTTAAATATACAGTGAAAAATATTCTTTTAATAAAATAAAAGTATTAAATTTGAAAACATGCTATTTTCTAGCTAAAGACTGTTGACAAATATTTTCTAAATTGTCATGCATAATAAGAAAAAACGAAGATTTTTTTATATATTATATGAACAATGAAGATATCATATTATTATTAGTTTCACGCTGTATCCCGCACACAGCAGGGTAGGCAGAGGGAACCTAGTGTTAAGACACTCCGTTCCCCACTTTCTGCCGAATTCTGGAGGCATTGCGTGTTGAGTGGCAGAACTCAACGCCGCGCTTAACCTCGACACCAGAGCGAAGAAATGGAAATATAAATTTAAGTAAATATTTCATCTCCTCGAGTGGGGATCGAACCCACAACCAGTCGTCGTTGAGGCCGGTCGTGGCGCAGCGGCACGAGGTGTGACTGCAAAGATATCATATTATATATAATTTACTTTACCTAGTCTATTTCCACTGGGAAGGTTTCTACAACTGTAGACTAGCGAGAAGCTTGTGTAGTCTGTTTCAAGCACATAGTAATTGACCACATTTGTAACTGAAATAATAATTTAATATTAATACATGTTTATAAACATAAAATTTCTTCTATCTTCACGCTATATCTCGCATATATAATAGCATAGATTGGCAGAGGGAACGTAGGATGCGAGGAACGAATGTCCAATTATTCAAGTATTATAGAATTTTCAAAAACTATGTAAATCTCAGTAAATAGATTAGATATCCAGCTTAAAGTAGAAATGTTATTTTATCTCACATTTAGTGGAATAATAATGCTGAAGGAACCTAATTTTGAAAAACTCCGTTCCTCACTTATTGAACAAAAAAAAAACAAAACTACTAACCTCCATTTTGCAAAATGAATGTAACTTCCAAAAGTCCGCTACCATCATTAGACGCGACTACAGCAGTGGCGTATTGTACGTCAAGTTCTCGGTTAATCACTTGTGTATTAAGTACGGTGACGCTACTGCTAGCGTTTGACGCGCTGTACTGTGCGCGTGGGCATTCGCCAGATTGGAACGGTTGTGGGTAGCTTGCGATTTCATACCATTTGCCGAGATACTGTAAATATATTGATGTCATTAGGATTTTTTTGTTTGATATAATGTTAAATATGAAGTTTTTATTATATATTTTATATTATTTTATAATGATAAGTCATTTTTAGAACGACATGAACATTCTGTAGGATACTGAAAACCGTTCATAAGCTGCGTAGATTTAAGTTTTTTTAGCTTCATGCGGAAGGCAGAGTGCTCAGATACTTCCCCCAATTCCCACTTTTGTCCAATTTTCGAGACGAGTGTTGAGTGACCTAGCTCAATGCTATGATTCGTTTTGTTATCAGAGCGAAGAAATAAAAATAATTAATTCCTCCAACTGCCATCTTGGTGGAAAAAATGGCAAATATTTTTGATTTTCAAAGAATTATGTAGATTTTGTAGTTTCAATTTGTGTTACGGATGGGAATCAAATCCACAATAATTTGATATATTTTCTTGTACTACTGTTTTACCTTCATACCATAAAATTTACCCGCCATTACATCATATGAATAAAGACCAGAAATTTCTACTTACATCCTGAACGCTAAAGTTGGCTTTAGCTCTAATACTTTCATCACATGGACCAATAAGTTCTATTTGAGCAGGTAATTCCGTATATTCGGGGTAGTGGAAACAACCAGTTGAATTTTGGTCGGTTGTTTCATAGTAGCCTTGGAACAGGTCGCGTGTTCTATTCACGACGTCCACTATACGATTCTCAGCATTCTCTGACAGTCCCTGTTGAGATCTGCTTAGTTTCCAGCTGTATACTGCGTAGGAAAATTTGTTTTTGTGAAAAAATATAAATATAGTCTTATTTCAGTGTGGGACTGTAAGCACGGCGATTGTGGATTCGGTTCCCATGCGGGGAAATGAATTATTGTTTATTAATATTTAATTTCTTCGCTCTGGTAAAAAGGCAAACGCAGCGTTTGAGTTTTCCCATTCAACACGAATTGCCACTACACCATATTCCCCTTCTACCCTTCTATGTGTGAGATACAGCGTGAAGCTAAAAAAGGCTTCTTTAACCATAATAACAGAGGGGAGGAATAAGAGATAAACTATTTTAAATTTTACCCAACTTAAAAAACATTTTATTGGATACTAAATTTATATTTGATTTGTAAATATTAAGTTTAATGTAAATGTTTCTTACTTTGTTTAGATGAACTGTTGAAGTTGACACAACTGTACAGTAGGGCGAAATCATTGTAGTCAACGTCCAAAACGTAGAAAGTTGTCGCAAAGTTCACTGTAAATTAAAACGACATAAATTCTGCTACTCAACACGTAATATCTCGAATTCAAGGCAGATAATTATGTGCTCTCTGCATACACTTTTTGCTTTTTTAATTAATAGAATAGAAAAAATATAATATATTCGGATAATTCACTCACGACCACCTGTAGCTATGTACAATCTTAACTTACTTTAATTAACGCTTTACTCACATTAATTCTGATATCGTATCAGGCCAGTCGAGGCGCAGGGGCACAAAGTGTTACTGTAAAACCGACTGGTTGTGGGTTCGATCCTCAATCGAGGAGATGAAATATTTACTTAAATTTATATTTCCATTTCTTTGCTCTGGTGTCGAGGACAAGCGCGGCGTTGAGTTCTGACACTCAACACGCAATGCCTCCAGAATTCGCCAGAAAGTGGGGAACGAGTGCCTTAACATTAGGTTCCCTCTGCCTACCCTGCTGTGTGCGGGATACAGCGTGAAATTGATTTATTTATTTTAAAAATTAAAATAAATCAAAAATTAAATCAGCTTTATTTTAATTCTGATATCGAAATTTCCACTTCAAGTAAGTTTAACAGTAATTAAAGACTGAATGCGTTTGTCTGTTGTTATATTTTAAGCATATTTACCAATACATATATTATTTATCATACCTCCTTGCCCAGTTAGATTGACATTTAATATTCCCTGTCCCGTTCCAACGGGTGTGGCAGGACCGACCAGAGTAATCTGCCTTTCGTTAAACACAATGTTTTTGTTCATTGTGAATTGTTGATTGTTGACTTCAAATTGTGCGGAAACACACTCTCCTTCCTGCAGCTCAGAGGGGTAGCGAGAGATTTCGTACCACGGGCCGGAGAACTGAAAGGCATAAATGATTAATAATCAATTTGGGATTGAACAGAGTTTTTAATTAAAATAAGAAACATTCGGGAGCTTTTGGAATTCCAGGCACTTATTTATTGTTGTGTAATTTGCGCTTGTTTTGTAGAATTGACTGAGTAAGGCAGGACCAAACAAAACCAAAAGTATTTTAAACATAAAAATTCTCCCGGATGTACAACTCTCCGAGTCATTTTAATTCGGTCATATAGTTTTCTACAAATCAAAATTCAATTAGTCTACAAACATACAAAATACTTTGTGTTCTATATACAACGTGACGTCGGCGAAGTTATTAGTGTTCAACTGGTACGTCAAAACGCCAATAACAAAGAACAGAACAGTAAATAAAATAAAATTTCAAATCTAACCAAACTGGCATTGAAGTTGTTGACAACGGATAAGTTACTAAAATCACACTGTCCGTTTTGTATGACAGGACCGCCGTTATTATCGGGATAGTAGAAGCAATTCTCATCGCTATGTCCTCTTTCAACGTAGTAGTCTTGGCGTAGGACTGGGATAGAGTTCATCACGGTGTTGATGGCAGTTGCTGCAGCCGGGGCGAGAGATCTCTGCCTGCTGAGCTTCCAGCTTCCGACTGTGTGAGAGAAAAAAATATATGATGTTAAGTAATATATGTAGATATTTTTTTGTTTGTTTATATGTAAAAGTGAATAATAGTAATTAGTTTCCTGTATTATATGAAAACTAATGATTCTTAGCAAAGGTTGGTGAACATTTAAATTTTCAAGATATGTAGTGTGTCATGGGACACGATTGTTTCAGATTCGATGCTAACTCAGAGGAACAATTATAATTAAATTTTTTTCTTGTCTTCGTTCTGGTAGACAAAACGCAACGTTGAGTTTCGCCACTCACTCCAGTCTTCTTTCTCGAGTCATTCCATACACACGTAATGTCCATAAAAAATTGAGGCGAAAGTGGGAAATGGAGTGTCAAGTATCAAGGCTTCTTTTGCATACCGATGAAAAACGTAAAAAAGTTTTCATTAGTCTGGTGACTTTTCCCCGTAATATAGTAACCCTCCTTTATCCTCCACCCCGAAAAACTCTCCTGTTCCCAGACTTTGCAAGTTGGTTAATGAGTACAGTGACCTATTTGACATTAATGCCGACTCGACAAGCAAGATTCGATTAATATTGAACACTAAATTCCAATTATCTCAAAAATGTATTAATCCGAACATTCTTAATTTTCTTTTTACTTATTTTGTGCCTGTGCTTAGGAGTTTATTTTCGCTCATATAGCAAGATGTATCTACTTGTAAGTATTTGTTGCACCTAGTTTTTAGTTCCATATATTATGTATCTTTTTTGTATGTATTGATGTAAACAGTAGAATGTTGGTGGATCAATAAATAAATAAAATAAATAAATAAAAATCTTAACTAATAACGACGGTAAGTGTTTTCTATAGCTTTATGTTGGATAAATAAGTAAATCTGATGATGAATTATTCTTCCTTTGTAAAACGATTTTAAACAATCGCATTTGCTAATTTCTTAAAGATTTCGATATTATTTAAAAAAAAAACGAATAATTTAACAAATAAAAGGAGAAAGGACTAATTGACTGCAAGTATCTCTATTTACATACATAAAAACAGAGGTAACACAAAATATATAATATGTATATCCAATAAAATATTTATTTCTCTTGTCTCTTCTTCTGTCGAGGACAAGCGCGGCGTTGACTTCTGCCACTCAACACGCAAAGCCTCCAGAATTCGGCAGAAAGTGGGGAACGGAGTGTCTTAACGCTAGTTTCCTTCTGCCTGCCCTGCAGTGTGCGGGATACAGTGTGAACGTGATTTAATTTAATTTGATTTACTTACTTCTATAATATTCTTCGTCGATATTACTGCAAGAGTACACGAGTGCGTAGTTCACGTAATCGGTGGACAGAACCCAGTATGGTGAACTTGTTGTCACTGAAAGTTTAGGCATAGTGTTGTTTTATATGAAATTATTGAAGCAATTGCGATGCATTACGATCAGCGCGACTATAATCTCGAAAGTTTTGGGTTCAATCCCCTTGAAGGCCAATGATTTTGTTTAAGTTTTTTTTCTTTCTCCGTACTGGTAGACAAGGCACGGAGGTGTTGAGTTCCGTCACTCAATATGGAAAATCTAAAAAATTCGGCGGAGAGTGTGAACAAGAGTGTACAATAAATTCTCTCTGACTTTGGTTTTCCCTGCTATAGGCAAAAGCGTGAAGCTGTTTTTATAATAATATATGTATTTCTTGTAATTTTACTATGGATTAAATAAGTTTATCTTTATTATGATATATTACAAGAATATATTAAAATAAATCTTATGCCGAAAGACAATGAAATGATTGATTACTAAAAAAACACTAAGTTATTCCTATTACTTGCCACTACCTATCTCAATCTCAATATAAAAAAAAATATTAATTGCCAAATTATATAAACAAACTTACAATTAGTACCAGCGATTGGGAACGAGACATTCAGTTTTGCTTCACTAGCATTTCCTGCGAAGACAGCTACTCCATTTATAGTGTCCAACTGCTGTCCCACAACTTGGGTATTGTAGACGTCCACTACTGATCCTAGAGTGTAGGTCGCGGTCGGACACGTGCCGTCTTGGAACCGGACTGGATAGCTTTCGATATCGTACCAGGTGTTCATGTACTGGATATGAAAATTAAAAAGGGGTAATTAGTTTAATTATTTGGAGTTCTGAAGAAAGAAGTTCATATTCAAAACAATAACTTATTTCTTCAAATCTACCTTTTAACTTCACGTTAAAAGGTAGATTTGAAGAAATAAGTTATTGTTTTGCGGCCGTAAACGCGATGCGAAAAGTTCAATAAAAGACTAATATAATTTAAGAATTACACAGAATTTAAAAAAAAAATATTTTAAGTGCATGTAAAGTTATCGTGGATTGCGGGTTCAACTTTAAATCTTGATGTGATACATTAAAAAAAAATACAAAATTATTATAAATTCACATGTTTTGGTGATTACATGTCATACTCACAGCTGTGGCATTGAAATTCGTAACAACAGGGATGTTTTCATCGCACTGTCCTCTAAACACTACGGGACTGCCATCCGCCTCAGGATAGTAGAAGCATGCACTGTCTGAATGTTCTATACTGGAGTAGTACCGCTGGTTGAGGACATTGATGGAATTGATGACGCGATTGATTTCAGTTGTCGCGTTCGCGGACAGATCTCTCGTCCGACTCAGCTTCCATGAGTATACTTGAATTGGAAAAATAATAGTATGTAAATATTGGCTTTATTCTGAATCTTTTTCAGAGGCTTATTATTGCTTTAATGCTGATGAGAACGTAATGAAGTCATTTTATTTTCTACTGTTCGCCTATATAAAATAATTTTTGTTGGAATGCTCATTTGCTAAAAAATATAATAAAATATATTTTCATAAAATTTATTTTCTTGTGGAAAGTTTCATATATTCATTGATATTCATTAACAACCACAACCATCACTAAGTATCACTTACCTCGACGTTGTGTGCTGCCAACGTTACGGCAACTGTAGACCAAAGCGTATGAATTGTAGTCTGTGCTTAACACCCAATAATCAGAGGGTCCGGGAGCTGGAAGAAAAATTATTGAACATAAAGCACCAATGTAACATTTTTTTTATACGAGTAGAATTAGAATTAATAATACATATTTTTCATAATAAAGATTCTTTAGTTTCAATAGGTAGATAAAAGTTAATGTGAAAACATGACATTTTATTTTCTCTTTTCTGCTATTACTTTAGGAGATTAATGATAGGGAATATATTGTAAGTCAGATAATCTAACTATATATTATAATATAATTTAGAAGAAGGTCTTACAATTGGGGAAGTTGACTAGTAACTTGGCACTTCCATCAGTACTTGCAAGGGTGGCGTTCCCATTGATAACATCGAGGGTCTGATTGATGACTTGAGTATTGACGACGTCCACGACGCCTCCGGAGAGAGTGTATGTTGCGTCTGAACAACTTGCACTGGCGTTTTGGAAATCTGATGCGTAGGTCTCGATCATACGCCATCGTCCAGAATACTGTTATGAATAAAAATAAAATAAAAATAAGAATACTGTTATGAATAAAAATAAATACTGTTATGTTAGACAAATATTCTTATTAGGTACGTATATTCTAATATGTATATTGTCTAATATGTATATTATCTAATATATGAAATTTATATATTCTATTAAAAGGATTTTTACATCTTAGTTGTAACAATGTACGTCACAAGATAAAGATTTTAGATGTATTTTTTTAAATATACTTTACATGTATGGAAATCTACACTATTTCAGCTATAATAAGCATTAATATTTGAAAATAAAATAAGAGCTCCCCACATTAACTTAATTCTGAACATGGTTTTTTGATGTTGATGGAATTAAATGGTCTTTTTTTAATCAAATAATAAGGACCCTAAAAGTTGTATTTCGCGACCGTATTATTTTTAGATATTTATGTGTAAAAAAAATAAAAAAAGCATAATAAAACTTGACTTACCGCAATAGCGTTAAAGTTCTGTACAACTGGTATATTAGCATCACACTGTCCCGGGAACAGTACTGGCTGTCCTGGACTCACATCCGGCAAGTAGAAGCATGCAGCATCGGATTGGTCAATGTTTTCATAATATTTATTGTCGAGTACGTTAATTTCTGATATCTTGTTGTTGATTACGTTGTTACCAGCTGATGATAGTTGCTTCGATCTGCTCAGCTTCCAACTGTATACTAGAATTTTAAAAAAGGTGTGCTACAATATATACATACAATAAATTAAAATGACTGAGTCCTATAAATAACTCCAACTCCAGCTTGGTTCCACTCGCCAAATTCACTCATTCAATGTTGAATTCCTTAGCACTTAATAATAATAATAATAAATAACACTTTATTGCATATAAAACTTTACAAGTTTTCATTTTACTTATCCATATAATTTATCAGAATATGTGCAATGGCGGCCTTATCACTGCAAGTGATTTCTTATAGGCAACCACTAAGATATAGTAAACTATTATTAGGACACTTATGTAGGTGCAAAAAGTATTAGAAATATTTATCACAAACTAAATATATATAACTAGAGGGCGCGCGCGGCTTCGCCCGCTTATTAGGAGTGAATTCTAAAAAACCACGAAACACGTGTTCAATAAAATTTTGTTAACAGTCTGAATTTAAATTTTTATAAAAATCGGTGGCAATTTAAAGATTTTTCCATATAAACTTTCAACCCCTTATTTGAACCCTTAGGGGGTGAATTCTTAAAAACCATGAAACACGTGTTCAATGAAATATTTTTAAGAGTCTGAATTTCAAATTTTATAAAAATCGGTACAGATTAAAATTTTTTTCCATACAAACTTTCAACCCCTATTTCATCCCTTTAGGGTTAAAATTTTTCAAATTCCCTTCTTAGTGGATGTCCAGAATATGAAAATAAACATCTGCCCAAATTTCACGTTTCTACCATCAGCGGTTACGGCTCTGCGTGCGTCTTACCTCAGTCAGTCAGCACAAGTCCTTTTATATATATAGATAAGAGTTAACATACATATAAACATAAACATACTAATACATATATACATACATACGAGCACATACATACATACATACATGTACAATACTTATGAAAATTTATTATGTATATAACACATATAATATACTTACAATACTCATACATATTATTTTTATATTTATAAATTCTCTCTCTCTCTCATTTTTTATATAACATAGTAAATGTTTTAGAAATGATAAAAATCATTCAGAAAAATTGTAAATATGAGATCCTTTAATTCATCAATCACAAGTCCTCTGTCGTCCTTTAGCCGTTATTTGTCACCAGTCTACCGTCACCTGTCACCCGTCTCCCCCATTATCAAATAAGCTTAAATAGGTTGACAGCATTTTCTAATGGCCATATTACGGTTTTATAAAATATAATTATGATTTTTTTGATTTCTTTGAATTATGTTTTATTGTACCTGCTCTAGAGTTTTGATCACGGTTAACACAACTGTAGGCGAGAGCGTAGTCTGTATAGTCCGTGCTTAAAATCCAGAATGGAATAACGATATCTGCAAATGAATAAAATTATTCATATAATTGTAAAAGTTATAATGTTTATAGTCTAAAAATGTCAATTATTTATTGTCCCTTTGATGTATAGTAATAATTACAGCATAAAGCTAACTATACCAAATATTTAATGTAAATTCTGTACGGTTATAAGAGGTAACCTCATTTACAGTCATTACGCGTTTTCCAATAAGATTAAGGAATTAATTTGTTATAAACTATATTGTTATGAAGCTGCTAAGTTGCTAGCTGAAATACGTTTATTATTTTATTTTTTACATGAGATTAAGCTATAAATTTAGAGACTTACTTGAAGAATTTAAAGTGATGGTCAATTTTCCACTAGAGTCCTGAGCTGTGGCGAATGTGACTCTGCTACTCGATATATTCTGAAGTTGATTGAGAACGTTTGAAGAGACTAGATCCAGAATATTGGTTGTGTTAAGAGAGTAGTCGTGGTTAATACATTGACCAGTTTGCTGATCTTTTGGATATGCTCCAATTTCATGCCAAATGCCTTGGAACTGTAAATGGCAAATTTAAATTGTGTTATTTTTAATTAGGTTTAATGTTTTCATTATATTAATATTTAATTAATTTCACATTCTTAACTATTCTTCTGTTTAGAGAAAACATAATAAAAGCGTATAAAAAAACTAACGTTGTGATTTGAAAAACCAAAGTGTACATCATTAAGAAGCGATTTTGTTTTATATTATGTAAAAATGAATATGTTGCACATATTTATGTCCAAACTTACAGCTGTCATGTTGAAGTTAGATACCGCCTGTATACTTTGGTCACATTGTCCAGGGAAAACAACCGGCACTCCAAGTTGAGGTTCAGGAAGGTAGAAACATCCTGCATCGCTTTGGTCTGTATTAACATAGTATCTGTCTTCCAAAACTTGTACACTATTTATTATGTTATTTATAGGCGCCAGCGCACTTGAAGCTAATTGTTTTGATCTGCTAAGTTTCCAAGATGTAACTGTGAAAGAATTTGTTACTTCATATAATATGTATGTTCATATTTATTTTTATTAACTAATAATCGTATGCCATGAAGGTCGTCGTAGCGCAGAGGGTCCGTGTACGACTGTAAATGCGATGGTTGTGGTTTCAATCCTCATTCGGGTAAATAAGTTATTTCATTTCTTCGCTCTGGTCAGATAAAGGGCCGCGTTGAGTTCTGCCACTCGATATCCTTATCTTGACACTTGTCTCTCTTCTTTACATGTTCCATGTAGGATAAAGCGTGAAGCTGATGAATAACCAATGGCTTTTTTTTTTCTCTCTGAATTTCTTGCGTCAAGCAAGTTAGGAAGATTGTCAAGGCATTCCGTCAATAATTATCTGTTTATAACAAAGTGAGTGGGAATACTCATTGTGATGGTTAATCAAACAAATATAGAAAGCAAAAATAATTCAAAAGAATATAAAGCGTTGGTGAAATTCGAATAATTGTCCAAATTTTTACCTTGCCGATTTTCTTGATCGATGTTAATGCAACTATATACGAGGGCGTATGATGAATAATCTGTTGCCAACACCCAGTAAGGAGTTTCAGTTGTGACTGAAAAAAATGTTTTAAATTACGTAGTTATTTATTATTAAAAGCATTTAGTAAATAACTTTATATCAAAACAATATTTCTCATTAGCTGTTGTTAAGAGCTTTCCATTTAAAATAATATAGACAGTAAGCTTACGATTGGTGCCAGCGATAGGGAAACTGACTATCAGTTTTGCGCTGTTATCAGTAGTTGCCAAGCGAGCGACTCCGTTGATAGTACTCAAGCTCTGATTGACGACTTCAGTGTTAAAGACGTCAACTACGCCGCCGTTGAGGGAGTAGTAGGCGTTACCACACGTGCCTTGTTGGAAGCGAGTGGGATATGACGAGGTATCATACCATTGCCCCAAGTACTGCAAATAGAGGTAAATATTATTAATATAGGCTATAATGAGTCCAATAGTGGCGCAGCGGCACAAAGTGTGACTATAAACGCGGCTGGTTGTGGGTTCGATCCCCACTCGAGGAAATGAAATATTTATTTAAATGTATATTTCCAATTCTTCGTTCTGGTGTCGAGGCATAGGGCGGCGTTGAGTTCCACCACTCAACATGCAATGCCTCCAAAATTCGGCGGAAAGTGGGGAACGAAGTGTATTAGCACTAAGATCCCTCTGTCTATCAACGAAGCTGATTCATTTTATTTTTTTATTAAAAAAAAAATAATTAAATCAGCTTTTCTATTTAATTATTAATATAAAAATATCCTTTCCAAGAGTAAAATATATAATGTTAGTGTGTGTAAACTTACAGCAGACACATTAAAGTTGGAGACGACAGCAATATTTTGGTCACATTGTCCACGGAATACAACGGGAGCATCGGGATTAGGTGTAGGGAAGTAGAAGCAGGCTTGATCCGTTTGCGCTATACTTGAATAGTAGCGATCGTTGAGCACATCAATGCTGTTTATTATTTGGTTAATATTCTGTGTTGCGTTTGGAGTTAGTGCTGGTGTTCTACTCAGTTTCCAACTGGTTACTAAAATAAAAATAAACTTTAAAAGAAGAAGATGATGATGTTGAATGATGAAACATATATTAAAATTCGAGTGGTACTTATATTAACAAAATTATATACCTAAACGTTGATTGTTGACCAGATTTCTGCAGCTGTAGACTAAAGCGTAGGAATCGTAGTCTGTATCTAGCACCCAATACGGGGCTGGTTCAGTTGCTAAAAAAAGATGATTGCATTATACATGTATAATTTACAGTTTAATTTGTTGTACGTAACTTAATAGTATATATTGTATAATTTATTTTTGACATTAGTAAAGAATACTTACTTCCTGGGAAGGTAACTAGTAGCTTAGCACTACTGTCGTTTGAAGCTATCACAGCTAATCCATTGATGGTGCTTAGTTCCTGATTGATGACTTCAGTGTTGAAGACGTCTACTGTCCCGTTTGCATTTAGAGAGTAAGTTGCCTGATTACATGATCCGCGTTGACTTGCTTGTGGGTAACTTTCAATCAAACGCCATCTTCCTAAATACTATAATACAAAATTTTATTATTAAATGGCGTACTGCATAAAATTTGTTTTTATAAATTATTAAATCAAATTAAATAAAATCAGCTTCACGCTGTATCCCGCACACAGCAGGGTAGGCAGAGGGAATTCAGTGGTAAGAGAGAGGGAATTTAGTGCACACCGTCCCCTTTCCACCGAGTTCTGGAAGCATTGAGTGGTGGAAGCCAACGCCGCACTTTACCACGACATCAGAGCGAAGGAATGAAAATATAAATTTAAGTAAATATTTCATTTTTTCGAGTGGGGATCGAACCCACAATCAGTCGATTTTACAGCCACGTTTTGTGCCCTTGCGCCACGACTAGCCTTTAAAATTATACTTTTTAAAACACATTGTCGCCTGTTTTAGATTGTGATATATGAGAAACAACAATGAAAATAAAATCAACCAAAATTACTATTATACTCTCATTCAATATTTCTAGCGTTTCTATCATATTGTAGCCTTAGCACTATTTTTTTTAAATGTTGTAGAAAGAAACTAAAGGAACAATAATGTTTTAGTTAACGCATAAAAAAATGAAAAAATGAATGAATGAATTGAGGCCGGTCGTGGCGCAGCGGCACGAGGTGTGACTGCAAAACCGACTGGTTGTGGGTTCGATCCCCACTCGAGGAGATGAAATATTTACTTAAATTTATATTTCCATTTCTTCGCTCTGGTGTCGAGGTTAAGCGCGGCGTTGAGTTCTGCC
>JAAIXJ010000089.1:119557-149757 GCA_013403705.1 Heliconius hermathena
CCCAGTGACGATACGGTGCAGAAAACCTTTTCTCTTTTGCCGTTGAAGCAACAATTCACACATGAGAAAACGTCGTTCTACGTCTCTCGGCTTCAACTCATACGGCACCCAATGCCCTTGCTTTTGGATCATTCCTAACGCTTTTAAACGTTTTGAAACTGTTGACGCATCTACTTGTAACGTTTTCCCGAGCTCTACTAACGTCTGACATGGATCTTCTTCAAGCAATGCCTCCAATTCTGTCTTCAAATTTTGTCGATGCTCCAAAACGCTCTTTGTCTTCAAGGTCAAAATCATTACTTTTGAAGCGCTTAAACCAGTCTCTGCACGTTGTATTCAACAAAGCATTGTCACCAAATGTCTCAACGAGAATTCTGTGTGCTTCTGCTGTAGATTTTTTCTGGATAAAGCAGTGCAATAAAATTCCCCGCAATGACACTTTATTTGGCACAAAAGTACACATTTTCACAAAGGGAAAATAAATATGTAGTTGACACTGTAGTAAACACTATTCTACTATAATTTGAGGTTACATATAGTACTACTTTGGTGATTCGTTACCTAGGTTATTCGTTTCTTTTAAAAAACAAGAGAGAACTTATTCAAGGTCCTAATATTAGTTTTACTACAGCATTGTTATGTATGTTATGTAAGTTTTTCTAAAGCTGTCTTCTTACTTTAAAGACATTGCATATTGTGTAAGAAAAGTAAGGAATTAAATTATTATAAGCAAATTCGTTTTCTGAGTTAGAATCCCACTAGATGTTATAACTTTAGTAAAACTTACTGGACCCTGCAGAGCTTAAAGTGATGCTTAATTTTCCACTAGAGTCCTGAGTTGAGGCGAATGTGACTCTACTGCTGGAGTTATTCTGAAGTTGGTTGAGAACATTTGAAGAGACTAGATCTAGGATATTTGTAGTATTAAGTGAATAGTCGTGGTTAATACATTGACCAGTTTGCTGGTCTTTTGGATATGCTGCAATTTCATACCATACGCCTTGGAACTGTAAATGTAGGAATTTGTAATTTTTAACTTTTGATCAGATTCATATGTTTACAAGTGCTAAAACACTAGTTATTTTAAGTTCAAACTTACCATAGTCATGTTAAAGTTAGGTACCGCCTGTATACTTTGGTCACATTGTCCAGGAAATACAACCGGCACTCCAGTCTGAGGTTCGGGAAGGTAGAAACATCCTGCATCACTTTGGTCTGTGTTAATGTAGTATCTGTCTTCCAATACTTGCACAGTGTTTACTACATTATTGATAGGCGCCACTGCATTAGAAGCCAATTGTTTCGTTCTACTGAGCTTCCACGATGTAACTTGTAAATTAAATTGCAAAGTTTACTCAAATATATTGATAATTATGATTTTAAACAATGCTTGTCGGTGGCTTGAATCTATTGACACGTGACTCTAACTATTTTTTCTAACAAAATTCAACAGGAAAACCAAAATGATTTGAAAAGTGAAAAACAATGACAATCATTTTGCTAAGAGATGGAGTGAAAAATTATTTTAAAAAATGTAGTTTTTTATAAAAAAATATTCAATATTATTTTTTACCTTGTCGATATTCTTGATCTATATTAATACAACTATAAACGAGGGCGTATGATGAGTAGTCAGTCGCCAAGACCCAGTAAGGAGTTTCGGTTGTAACTGAAAATATAATTTTAAATTTGTCAAATATTCTTTTCTAATATATTTAGGTAAATCGTGTTAATAAAATAATGGTTCTAAAAAAATATGTTGGCGGCCAATAGTAATTAGAAATGTATTAGAATTCTAAATGTTCAGAAACTTACGATTAGTGCCAGCGATAGGGAAACTGACAATCAGTTTGGCGCTGTTATCAGTAGTTGCCAAGCGTGCGACTCCGTTGATAGTACTCAAGCTCTGATTGACGACTTCAGTGTTAAAGACGTCAACTACGCCGCCGTTGAGGGAGTAGTAGGCGTTACCACACGTGCCTTGTTGGAAGCGAGTGGGATATGAAGAGATATCATACCATTGACCCAAATACTGAACGTAAAAATAATATTATTAATATAAAAATCTTATTTCCAAGAGTAGAATGTTAAGTGTTAGTGACTAATTACTTACAGCAGACACATTAAAGTTGGAGACGACAGCAATATTTTGGTCACATTGTCCACGGAATACAACGGGAGTGTCGGGATTAGGTGTAGGGAAGTAGAAGCAGGCTTGATCCGTTTGCGCTACGCTTGAATAGTAGCGATCGTTGAGCACATCAATGCTGTTTACTATTTGGTTAATATTTTGCGTTGCGTTTGGAGTTAGTGCTGATGTTCTGCTCAATTTCCAACTCGTTACTAAAATAAAAATAAACTTTAAAAGAAGAAGATGATAATGTTGAATGATGAAACATATATTAAAATTTCGAGTGGTCTTTTTAAATTATATTTGAAAATAAAATTAGATTATATTAACAAAATTATATACCTAGACGTTGATTGTTGGCCAGATTTCTGCAACTGTAGACTAAAGCGTAGGAATCGTAGTCTGTATCTAGCACCCAATACGGGGCTGGTTCAGTTGCTAAAAAAAAAGATGATTACATTATACATGTATAATTTACAGTTTAATTCGCTGCACGTTATTTAATGCTATATATTATATAATTTATTTTGACATTAGTAAAGGATACTTACTTCCTGGGAAGGTAACTAGTAGCTTAGCACTACTGTCGTTTGAAGCTATCACAGCTAATCCATTGATGGTGCTTAGTTCCTGATTGATGACTTCAGTGTTGAAGACGTCTACTGTCCCGTTTGCATTTAGAGAGTAAGTTGCCTGATTACATGATCCGCGTTGACTTGCTTGTGGGTAACTTTCAATCAAACGCCATCTTCCTAAATACTATAATACAAAATTTTATTATTAAATGGCGTACTGCATAAAATTTGTTTTTATAAATTATTAAATCAAATTAAATAAAATCAGCTTCACGCTGTATCCCGCACACAGCAGGGTAGGCAGAGGGAATTCAGTGGTAAGAGAGAGGGAATTTAGTGCACACCGTCCCCTTTCCACCGAGTTCTGGAAGCATTGAGTGGTGGAAGCCAACGCCGCACTTTACCACGACATCAGAGCGAAGGAATGAAAATATAAATTTAAGTAAATATTTCATTTTTTCGAGTGGGGATCGAACCCACAATCAGTCGATTTTACAGCCACGTTTTGTGCCCTTGCGCCACGACTAGCCTTTAAAATTATACTTTTTAAAACACATTGTCGCCTGTTTTAGATTGTGATATATGAGAAACAACAATGAAAATAAAATCAACCAAAATTACTATTATACTCTCATTCAATATTTCTAGCGTTTCTATCATATTGTAGCCTTAGCACTATTTTTTTTAAATGTTGTAGAAAGAAACTAAAGGAACAATAATGTTTTAGTTAACGCATAAAAAAATGAAAAAATGAATGAATGAATTGAGGCCGGTCGTGGCGCAGCGGCACGAGGTGTGACTGCAAAACCGACTGGTTGTGGGTTCGATCCCCACTCGAGGAGATGAAATATTTACTTAAATTTATATTTCCATTTCTTCGCTCTGGTGTCGAGGTTAAGCGCGGCGTTGAGTTCTGCCACTCAACACGCAATGCGTCCAGAATTCGGCAGAAAGCGGGGAATGGAGTGTCTTAACACTAGGTTCCCTCTGCCTACCCTGCTGTGTGCGGGATACAGCGTGAAGCTAATTTAATTTATTTTTTTTATAAAAAAATGAACGAGATTATCGTTTGAGAACCCACGTTTTTTGCATACCCTTGAACGTACCCAAGAGGTGCGGGCGTCCAGACAGTTTCGAGTCCCGCTATGTTAAAATTTTATACTTTTTCTAAAATAATATTATTACTTACCCTTGAAGCGTTAAAATTTTGTACGACGTTGATATTTTCATTGCATTGACCTGCAAATACTACAGGTTGGTTTGGAATAGCATCTGGTAAGAAAAAGCATGCATCATCCGATTGATCAATATTTTCATAGTATTTGTTGTCTAAAACAGTAATGTTTTCTATTGCGTTGTTAATAGCTAAATTATTATATATATTTAATTGTTTAGTTCTGCTTAATTTCCAACTGTACACTGAAAAAAAGATCATATATTAAACATAAGACATATACAATATAGAAATAAATTAGAATTTATCTTAGTTTATCAAACATTCATACCTCCTCTAAAACTATCATTTAAATTGACGCAGCTATATGCCAGAGCGTAAGATATATAGTCCGTGCTAAGAACCCAATAAGGTATAGTGATATCTGCAACAAAAGATATATAAAAATATGTTAAAAGTATATTAAAATTAGTTATTACTTTAGGCCAAAGAATAAATAAAAAATAAATATATCACAAAAAAGCCCTAAAAAGTAAGTTTTATTCCTAAAAAAAACTAACTTGTTCCACCCGAAGTAAAAGAAATATTCAGCTTCGCACTTAAATCTTGAGGTGATGCAAAGATTACATTACTGCCACTTTGACTCAAAATTTGATTGATGATATTCGAGGACACTAAAGCCATGTTATTTGTGGAAGTCGAGATATACTGGTGGCTGATACATTGGCCATTTTGTTGATCCTTAGGGTAAGCTTGTATTTCGTGCCATGTCCCTGTGAACTAATATAAAAAGAAAATTATAGATTTATTTATAATGTAACATTCAACAAAAAATCTCTTCATAGTCAGATCAAATAAGCATCATGAGTTACGCAAGTAATTAGAATGCTTGAAATTTCTTAAAGTATTGTACTTAATATAACAAATAGATTTAGTAATGAATTATTTAAAAATATCAACTCACAGCAGACATATTAAAGTTGGGTACCGCCTGTATACTATTGTCACATTGTCCCGGGAACACGACTGGTACTCCGGGTTGAGGATCCGGGAAATAAAAACATCCTTCAGTGGTCTGATTTCGTTGGTTATAATATCTATCATCAAGCACAGGAATGGTGTTGACGACGGCATTGATGGCTGTTGTTGCGTTTGCTGATAAGACTTTTGTTCTACTGAGCTTCCAAGACGACACTGAGGAAATAATTAAATTAAAATATATGTAAATAAACATATTTTCTAATAATCTATTTTTTAACAAACTATGTACGAAAATTTAAAATTACTTTTCCAATTACTGATTTAGTTAATAATAATAATGATCTCTCTTTCGAATCTTGTCAATTGTAAATTAGTGTAAGAATATCTGATGTTTAAAAGAAACCTACAAAAAATCATAAATAAAGTATCTTTTCTTTACTGTAATTATTAATTTGAGTTATTTTCTATATTAACTAAAAAATCGAAATGAACATTTCTTACCTTGTCGTGTCTCAGCATCAATATTGACACAGCTGTAGACGAGGGCATAAGATTCGTAGTCCGTTGATAGCACCCAGTACGGTGTTGATGTGGTCACTGTAGAAATTACAAATGTTTGCATGACTTGTACATTCAGTTTTATTTTCAAAAAAAAAGGTTGGACGTTAGTATGAGTTAAATCTTGCTATCTTAGAAAGTGTTATTTAGAAATTTATATTTATGAAACTTTTGATGCCGTCGTGGCTCAATGGCACAAGGCTGTGACGGTAAAAGCGACGGTTGTACGTTCGATTCCCATTCAAAGAAATTAAATATTAAATATTTTCATTTTCTCACTCTGGTAACGAACGGGACGGAAAGTGTCTCAATGGATTCCCCATTAAGATACTTTCCGTTACCTTAACACTAGGTTTCTAGGTTCCCTCTGCTAACTCTATACTGTGCAGTATTTAGCGTGAACGCCTTCTGTTACTGAGTGAAATTATTGATATTGACTCAGTAAGTTGAAATTTAGGTAGGCTAAGATGTGTAATGGAGCACTAGTAGAGAATTTTTCAAATTTCCTACAAAATCGAAAAAAAGAAGGAATTTCGCTTTTTACATCTTAAAATTTACGTAAACAAAGCTGTGGGCGACGATAAATTTCAATATATTGTTTTAATAAAAAATAATTTCATTAAAATTGAATAGAAAAACTTACGATTAGTTCCAGCAACAGGGAAGCTAACGATGAGCTTAGCACTGTTATCAGTAGACGCCACACTAGCGACTCCATTGATAGTGCTCAAACTCTGGTTGATTACTTCAGTATTGTAAACATCGACGACGCCCCCATTAAGGGAGTAATACGCGTTGCCACAAGTGCCTAGTTGGAACCGTGTAGGATATGAAGAGATGTCATGCCATTGACCTAAATACTAATAAATATAAATCAATGTTAGTAAATATTTAAAAAAAAATAAAAAAATATGTTAGTAAATATTTTAAAAGATCCTACACATAGCAGTGTCGGTAAAAGGAAGCTGGGAACCTAGTGTAACCGTAGTGTCTTGCGTAGCGGAACTGAACGCTGTGCTTGGCTTCGTTACCAGAGCGAAAAAATAAAATTATTAAATATTCAATTTCCTCGAGCAAGAATATACTTAATAATTATAAGACTACTTACTCCAGTTACATTGAAATTTTGGACGACATTTATGTTAGGGTCACATTGTCCTCTGAATATGATTGGCGTATCAGACGATGGTGGTGGATAATAGAAGCATCCGTTATCCGACTGATTTAAGGGCTGATAGTATCTGTTGTTCAGGACTTGAACACTTCTTATTATTTGATCCATTCTGTTGTTCGCATCAATTGATAAACTGCTTGATCTACTTAGTTTCCAACTGACGACTAAAAAAAAAATTAATTCATTTTAATAGTCGGTAAAATATATTTTACTGTAGTAAGTATCGTTTACTAATATAAATCGAAATGATAAATGTTAGTAGAATATTATTTAATTTATGCTTTATTTTTATTAAGTAATTCCAAATATGAACTATATTTATATTAATCAGAAAACAATTGATTTACTAAAACAGTTATTTTTAAAATATTAGTATACAATATATCTTACCTCTTTTCTGAGTACTGCTTATATTCACACAGTTGTAGACCAGCGAGTATGAAATATAATCTGTGTCCAGAATCCAATATTCAATTGGATTAGCAACTGTAATAAAAAAAATAAATGTTTTTTTTCCCACTATTTTTTAATGAAAAATAACATTAGAAATTTTTTAAACATTTTTTAAAGTGTTATTCCACACTTAGGAAAGAAAGTTTTCTAGATGTTACTTACATTAGAAATATTCAGAATGTAAATAAATAAATAAATATTATTTTCGAATAATATAAAATGTACACAAACAAAAATTACGACAGCATAAAACAAGTATTTCTAATTTTATAATAATAAGATTATTACATTTAAGCTACCGCAACTACTGTAACTACACAAAGAAAAAAACTTAAAATACTCAATTATTACCTGGAGGAACAGAAACGATTAATTTCCCACTGCCATCACTAGACGCTAACGAAGCAGATCCAGCAGTGGTGATCAGATCTTGGTTGTTTACGTATGAATTGTATACCAATACTGAGCCATTACTTTGAGAGTATGAAACATCGTTGCAAGTTCCACTTAGTTGACTGTCCGCGTAACTTTCAATTACACGCCAACGGCCGGAATACTGGAAGAAATAAAATATCGTTACGTCAATTTGGTTATATCAACAACAAATACCTTTTAATTAAATGTATATAACCAGATTTATCTATACTTGGATACAGTTACGGCGTCGAACACACGAATTTAGTAAGTAGGGTCCTTGGCAAGTAAGAGGAATTCCCGAAACTCCCACAGGAACGGGAAAATATGAGATCTTACGTTTTGTAGTTCACGCAAACAGAGCCACAGGCAACAACTGGTCGCGTATGTTTTTGAGCTTTGTTTTATTTATTGGCTTTTCTGGTTAAAATAGCTTTAGTTAAAAATGGGTATGTTAAAAATAATGACTGCTACTTCTTATAATAGACGTTTTATTTTAAACATCTATAAATAAGAGGTCTTTAAAGAAAATAGAGAGTTTCGCTATATGCCATAATCACCTTTTTCTAATTTGCAAATTTGTAAGAAAATTGTGAGAACAATCAACGAAACATAATACATTAACTAACATCTGTAATTGCAACAATTTTGATATAGTTTAATTTATTAAGAATATTATTAATTACTTACATTGGCAATGTTAAAGTTCTGAATAACAGGTATATTAGGGTCACATTGACCATCTAGTATAATCGGGTTTCCTGGTTCAATCACAGGTAAAGTGAAACAGGCGGCGTCAGACTGACCTACTGTTTCATAGTATTTTTCGTCCAAGACAGTAATTCCTTGGATAGTGTTGTTTATAGCAGTCAGTGATGCAGGTGAAAGTTGGGGAGTTCTGCTTAACTTCCAGCTGTATACTGTAAATAAACAGTAGAAACCATAGTTTTTTTTTGCTTAATACTATACCTACAAATACACTGGAAAGTATTGTATATAACGTTTAGTGATGCAGGTGAAAGTTGGGGAGTCCTGCTTAACTTTAAATTATATTAAAAATGCTTGTGTCTTTTGATTGCGTTGACTTTGAAGGTTGATTTTTCTGCGCTTCAAGGGCTCACAGACTCAAATATTTGAAATTAATTTCAGTTTAAACTCTCCACGTGATCTCGAGTGAAATATTTTTGATAGACGGACAACAAAGTGATACTAAAAAGGTTCAGTTTTAACCTTTTTAGGTACGGTATCCTAAAAAGGTCTGAATCATCAATTGAAACTTGAGGATAGGAATTAAAGATAATGCTGATTTTCAGTTACAACTGGAAACCTATGATGATTACACCTTGAAAACCGATGATGTTAAGAAGATAATAGAATAGAATTCATCTAAGTTCTTCTTTCATAATATATTTTATTACTTTGAGGTAATTGGTAAGATCTACTTTTAATATAGTGCTTTAAAATATTTCGACTTACCCATTCTGAAATCAGAATTCTCATTGATACAACTGTACGCCAGTGCATAATTTCCATAGTCAGTGCTCAAAATCCAATAAGGTATTTGTATAACTGAAAGAAAAAAAATGTATAATACCTTAATGTTTTATTATTTTACTCAACTTGATTGTTATGATCAACTTTTTAATGTAGTTTTTAATAAACTGGGTGATGAAAGAACGATATAATAAAGAGAATTTAAACTTACTGCCACCATTAGCTGTAATTGATATTGTCATTTTTGCTGTACTATCATTTGTAGCTAACGACACAATGCTATTTGATACGACAGCGAACTGATCGTCTACACCGTTGGTGGTCAGATTGAATGTATTGTTGCTGAGGGAGAAGTCGTGAGACACACATTGTCCTGGCTGTTGTTCTTTAGGATAAGCCTGGACTTCGTACCATCTACCTTGGAACTGAAACAAAAATTAAAATAAATAAATAAAAAAAATTAAAATTAAATTAGCTTCACGCTGTATCCCGCACACAGCAGGGTAGGCAGAGGGAACCTAGTGTTAAGAAATTCCGTTCCCCACTTTCTGCCGAATTCTGGAGGCATTGCGTGTTGAGTGGCAGAACTCAACGCCGCGCTGAACCTCGACACCAGAGCGAAGAAATAGAAATATAAATTTAAGTAAATATTTCATCTCCTCGAGTGGGGATCGAACCCACAACCAGTCGGTTTTGCAGTCAGACCTCGTGCCGCTGCGCCACGACCGGCCTCTAAATAATAATAATTATAATATTAATTGCTAGGATCTCCATAGTGACCCATTTTATACATGGTGCTTGCAATTAGGTAAGATCATTAGATATTTTGTATTAGTTTCCTAAAAGTAAAAAAGTCTTTTTTAGTAAAAAAACCTTTTTAAGTAAAACACTATTTTACTTGAAAGGAGTCCGCCCTCTTTAGCCAAGCGAACAAAATGAGTGGAAATATCTCATTTCTCTTTCGCAGTGGAAATCAGGCTTTATGCCACATATAACAGGGATGACAGAGATGGAGAAAGAACGTTCCACCCGAATTCTAGACAATGCTTATTGAGTATTGGAAGCTAAGGTCGAACCGGTGAGCACAAAATGTAGCACCCATTGTCATTTAGTAATGTTTAAAAGTGAATCACCTTTTAAGGAGGTGTTGATATCAAAATCAATTTAAAAATATGTAGAACTATAAAACCAATGTAGAACGCTATTTTAAATTCACATCTGAACTTGAAAAATAAGAAAGGTCATCAAGGCTCTACGTTGTATGCGATCAAATGGTTCAAGCTGATACTGGGGTGCACCAGCCCAGAGATGAGAACAGTACTCCATATGAGGCCGAACCTGGGCCCTATATAGGGCCAAACGGTGTTTTGGCGTGAAGTACCGTCTCGCTCTGTTGATGACCCCCAGTTTCTTCGAGGCCAACTTGGCCTTGCTTTCCAAATGATCGCGATACTAGCAGTCATTCGAAACATTGAGGCCCAATATACTGATACTGGGCGCGGCTGTAAGGGGAATGCTCTGAAAGACTGATGACACGATAAATGGGATTTTTTTTGTGGTTAGCGCGCAAACTTGTGTCTTCAGGGGATTAAACTGAACTAGGTTCCTTTCACCCCATGAGGAGACATTGTTGAGGGATGCCTCAACGGAAGACACAAGTTTATTTCGGCACTGTTCGGCGTTTTCCCGAGAAAGACTTGCTCGGCCGGAGTAAACAGCGTCCACCGTGCTATCATCTGCATAGCAATGAATGCTAGAATCCTCTAACATGTCATTGATATGCAGAAGAAACAGCGTAGGGGACAGCACGCAGCCTTGGGGAACGCCAGCGTTCACGGGCATATGTTTAGAGCAAAAACCGTCGACAGCGACCTTGATGCTGCGCCCAGTAAGAAAGCTGGCGATCCACTTGCATAAATTCTCGGGAAGCCCATAGGATGGGAGTTTAGAAAATGGCATGTTGATGATGAAACATGTTTTCTTCGATAGGACCAATAAAATCCATCATATAAAAAAAACTATAAGTAACGGCTTTACGTTGGTTTCTGCATCTCAACACTTAGTGCCTCTAAAACTACCATGTTACGCTTATATAATGTATAAAGGATATTATTATTACTCACTTGTGTCAAATTGAAGTTACTAGTGACAGGCACATCCTCACACTGTCCCGGGAATCGAACTGGAACTCCTGCCTGTGGTTCAGGATAATAGAAGCAGCCTTCGGGACTTTGGTCATGCGCTTCATAGTAGCGTTGGTCCAATACTGGTATAGTTTCAATTATTCTATTGATGGCTGCTATACTTTCATTTTGTAACGATTTGCTCCTGCTAAGTTTCCAGCTTCTTACTGCAATCAAAAAAAAAGTGATCTTAATTTATATTTTTTAAAAGTCCGCTTTAAAGTAAACAAAGCACTCTTTTATATGTATCTCCAAAGCTTAACAATGAAAAACATTTTTTTAGAAAGATTTTAATCCTGATACTTTAATGTTTTTATAAGTATAAAAATAAGTAAATAATATTCTAGTTTTTAATATTTTCGATAACCTGCACTTTTTATATTTTCTTTTAGGATTAATCTTTTCTAGCATTTTCGAAAAAGACACTGTAGAATAACCAACACAGTACGAGGATTTCTGCCAGAGAGATTTCAAGCCAGAACGGTAGTGGCTGCAACTTTACTATCGGAAAACTTTGAGAAACCCTCTCTAAGATCCCCTAAACCCCCTTACATACCTACATAAAAAAGAAAGTTTAAGTTTCCAACCCTTAGGTATAATTGTAATTGTGCGTTGTCTGTTGGTCACTCACGAAAGGAAGAGTTCGTTGGAAAAGGTCAAGTAAAATTAAAAAGAAGAGAAGTTTCATTTGAGTCAAATATTTTTAGGATTGATTACTAAAATCAACATATCTTTTGTTTTATTATATTGTTTTCTTTATAATCCAAGAGACCAAGTGACTTATCGGTTTTGTGAAAAAACATTGCGCAACATTATGTTACACTTTTAACAAGATCGAGAATAAAAATCTGTTTAATTATCTACTCTATCTCTAATATTTTAAGTATGTAGACTTGTAGAGAGATATTTGTGGACACTGGCTTTTTAATTACACGTTGTATTATGTATACAGGGCCTGGGAACCTAGTGTTAGAACAACTAATTCTGGAAGCATTGCGTGTTGGTTGGGGAACGCGCTTCGTCTCGGGACCAGAGCGAGAAAACGCAAATCTTAAATATTTCATTTCCCAGAGTAAGAATTGAACCCAAAACCGGCGCGTTAATAGCCACGCCCTTGTGCCACTGGGCCACAACGGCTTCTTAGAAGTCACTCTTTCTAATTATTATCAACTTAGAGACGCCTTGTTAAGCGCTGAAAAAGCTCAACGTTGCATTTTCTATAACCAATAAGTATCTATATATAGCAAGATATAGCAAGATCTTTATAGTGAATTTCCCCTAAATGGGATACGAATCTAAAATTATTATTTATATAATATCAGTAATGTATGAAACATTCATTATAACATTTCGTTATCTTTTATCAATTCAAGTATTATCAATAAACTAACCTAACCCTATCACAACTGACGTTATCAATAAGAGCGGCATTTTAGATTTTAAAATTTATCTTGATGTTATATATTGTTAAATACAAAATTAAATTAAAGTTCAGTTCAGTTCCATTATTTTTAATTATCAGGTTTATAAATAAAGTCTTATCAAGACTTACTCTTACAAGAAATTGTAACATGTTAAGAAATTGTAACATGTTAACAAGTAAAGAGTAAAGAAAAAGAAAAAAATTAAGAGTAAAGAGAAAGTTTCTCACTAGTAATACTGTATTGAAATTTACTTGCTTTGTTGATATATTCAATTTCTATCACACGGCCGATTAAAATCTCATTTAAGTCTCAGCAAGTCAAATTTTGTTGTAGAGAATGGAGATTAGTACCAAGCAGCAACAGATACCTAGGTATCCTGCACTCCGTTCCCCATTTTCTGCCTAATTTTCCCAGGTTTTTTCAAAGGTTCCCAGTTCGAAAATATTGCTATATGTATGTTAAGAAAAATATTAGCGATTTTACCAAAATCGGTGATGTACATAATATTAATACTAGAAATGTAATTCTTTTTTACAATAGGATTGAAGAATGCTTTTTATAACAATTTTATGAAGTTTCTTAGGTCTGAGGCATTCACTTTATTCAACTGGTGGCAAATTATTTTACGTTCAAAAAATAAAGCTAGTAACTTCTTATTTTTTTTTTATGAATTTGACTCACCGCTGACTACCCTGCTATCTGCGGGATACAGCGTGAAGCTAAAAAATATATACTCACTTGATCTTTCATCTTCCGTTACATTGCTACAGCTGTACACCAAAGCATAGTTGACGTAGTCAGTGTCCAGGACCCAGTATTTGGTAGATGTGGTCACTGTGAAAGGTTAATTTTGAATGATGAATATATCACATCAATTTCTATTTAATATTTTGACAAAATTGAAATTAGATTTTTTAAATTTTAGAGAAGAAATCGAATGTATATAGAATAAGTTTGAAATAATATTAGATAAACGAGTCATCGCGGTACATAAAATCTTAGTGAGGTGAGTGTGTCAATGGGCAGCAGAGTGTCTTGACACTGGGTTTCCTAATTCACTCTGTCCACCTTGTTTTATGCAGGATACAGCGTGAGGCTAATTAAATTAATAAAATTTAAAAAAATATGTATAAATTAGTTACATGGTCTTTAAGACAATATTAGAAACCATTTTTGTATATGCTATCTGAGATTCGAACTTGGAACCTTGAATACGTGTGAATATTATTTTCATAATATTTTAGTAAGCTCGATAGTTAGTATAATTGTTATTCGAAAGTTAAGTGAAGAGTTTCATACTATTATATCAAATATCTAAATATTGTTTTTTTATTACGCTATTATACAAACAGACCAAAAAAAATTAAGTAAAATTCTTTTATATGTGTAATAGGATAAAGAACTATTGGTGAAAATAGTATGATATACTTGTTGCTGCCTAAAATTTAGTTTACATTGATATTATGATGAAAATGAAAATTCCGCCTTTACCTCTCGAAACTCTCTTTTAGTTCTTCCCTACACTCCCCAACCTAGAACCTAGATAATATGCCAACTAGATAACATGTCAACTTTCAAAGTCCATCACTTTCGTTTGTGCGTCATATCAATAAATTATTACAGAAGAAGAATGAAAGAAAGATGAATGCTGTGGAGATGCGATCTTTTCGTAGGATATGCGATAGCTGAGCTGATCGAATCCGCAATGAAGAGGAGCACAGGATGGCAGGTACTAGCGAGAATGTCATGGTGAGAATGAAGAAGAACGTGCTCAGCTGGTTTGGGCACGTCGAACGAATGAGTGATGAGAGAACGGCAAAAAAAGATTTATGATGGAAAAGTGAGCGGTAAGAGAGGTAGGGGGAACCTTCGTTGATCTTCGAAAACACAGTATCAAAGATACTGAAGGAAGGTCACGTAAAAAGCGCGACTGATTGTGGGTTCGATTTCCACTCGATTGAAAAATTAAATATTCAATACTTTCATTTCTACGCTTTTAATAGATTTACTTTCTATTTATTAGTAATTATTTTGGAGTCTTCGATCTATTTATGCTTCTTCAAGGGCGATAAAACCGAAATGTTAGCGTACATTTTTTGAGTTCCGCCACGCAATGAAAATGGGTGGTGCACCACAGCTGGCTTCAATTAAAAAAATTATTTAAATTTCATATAACATAAAAATATTTAAAACTACTCACAATTTGTACCAGGTATAGGAAAAGTGACAGTGAGCTTGGCACTGCCATCAGTAGATGCGACTACGGCGACCCCATTGACGGTATCCAACCTTTGATCTATGACCTGAGTATTGAAGACGTCCACGACGCCATCTCCGAGGGTGTACTGTGCGTTATTGCAGGTGCCTGGTTGGAAGAGTGATGGATAGGACTCTATGTTATACCACAGTCCTAGGTACTGGTGGACAAAATAAATATAGTAAGAAGCTATATAAGAATATTAGGTTATTTTATGTTTTGGTATCTTTTTCTTTCTTGTAAGTTTTTAGTATAGGAAAATTTAGTTCTTTTTACGGTAATACCCCACAACTTCGTTCGGACTTCAATCATTTGTCTCGTTCCGAAAAGAAATATTTTCGAAATAAAATAAAAAATATTGAGGCCGTTGTGGCGCAGGTTATTATTTTTTAAGATTTACATTTATTCGCTCTATTTTTTTCCGTAGGTATGAGCATTATTAAATGCTCTTAGTGTTATACGATTTTGCAAGATATTTAATAATTTGCATATTTTATCAAAACAAATCAATTGACATTTTAAATATACTCGTATATATATTCTTTTAAATCACTCATAATCGGTCTATTTATAGAAAGTGTGATATTGGATTTCAAGGAGGCGGAAAGTCATATATTTTTAGGAACTTACCTAATCTTGTAGCTTTATTTTTTGGCGTGAGATATACAACTTCACGCTTTTCCCATATAGGAGGGTAGGCAGACGAAATCTACTGTTGAGACACTCCGCTCCCTACTTGCAATTTTAGAACTATTTGCGGCACTGAGTGACGGAATTCAACTACTCCCACTCGGAGGAATGATATATTTGATATTGCTGTCGTGTAGGGCGCACTCGTATGTAAGTCCCTGAGATTCGTTGATGGTCAGGGTGCGCGAGTTTGACCACTCCCACCCCTCCTCTTTATCCTTTCCTGATAAGGTCCGCTTTTTCTGCTCGTATATGGACCAGGTACAGTGTGTTGGGGGAATCTATTGGGATGGTCGCACCCGTGTATCGCGACTTTCTCAGGGACCGAGTCTTTTGATGGGCTGAGTAGATTCCGATTCAGTTCTAAATACCCTGCTATTTGGAGGATATAGCGTGAAGTCGAAAAAAATAAATAAAAAAAATCCAAAAACTTACCGCAGCAACATTAAAATTTTGCACGACACTAATGTTTTCTTCGCACTGTCCTCTAAAGGTAACAGGTTGGTTTGGAACCGGATTTGGATAGAAGAAGCAACCTTCATTGGTTTGGTTCGATTGAATCAAGAAACGATTGTTCAAATCCACATGAGAGTTTATTACTACATTGACTGCTTGTTGTGCTGTAGGGGAGAGTTGGCGAGAGCGACTTGCGATCCAGGTGTTTACTGAAATAAATAAATATCAACTATATCATGAGGCCAGTCGTGGCGCAGTGGCACAAGGTGTGACCGTAAAACCGACTGGTTGTGGGTTCGATCCCCACTCGAGGAGATGAAATATTTACTTAAATTTATATTTCCATTTCTTCGCTCTGGTGTCCAGGACAAGCGCGGCGTTGAGTTCTACCACTCAATACGCAATGCCTCCAGAATTCTTCAGAAAAGGGGGAACGGAGTGTCTTAACACTAGGTTCCCTCTGCCTACCTTGCCCAGCGTGAAGCTGAGTATTTTCAATTTATCATGTCTTTGCATCTTAAGTCTCATCAAAACATATAAAATGCTATTATACACCAGCATTATTTTTGACCATTTTCTACCAGGTGAGTGACAGATCCCTCAGCGTATAGATAAAAATAAAAGTGTTGATTTTAAGTATCTATTATGCCATACGCAAATTTACACACCAGAAAGGAAATTGTGTTTTATAATATATTATAATTCTGTCTTTTTTTCATCATTTCAGTTACTTGTAATACTTGATTATAAGACAGCGACTCTCGATAATTGTGAAACTTTCAATCAATTTATTTTTATAATTACCTCTCTTTTGATTATTTGGTAAGTCTGAGCAGACGTAAGCGACAGCATAGCTCGTGTAGTCTGTGGCCAGGATGAACAAAGGACTTTCCACTAAAACTGAAAAAAAAACAATCTTTAATATTACGATTTAGAGGAGAAGGAGATGGAAATAAGTGAGTAAGAATTCTTCTTGATTTTTTCACACGTGGGTATCATTTGTCGATTAAGGCCAGTCGTGGCGCAATGGCACAAGTGCGACTGTTAATAACACAGGTTGTGGGTTCGATTCTCAGTCTAGGAAATTAAATTTTTAATATTTTCATTCCCTCGCTATGGTGTCGAGGTAAAGCGCGGCGTCGAGTTCCACTCAAGACGCATGGCCCCAGAATTTGCCGGAAAATGGGTAACGAAAGTGTGTTAGAGGGATACAGCGTGTTACAAAAAAAAAAAAACTATTGATTACTTAAAAATCATGCCTTAAACTTAGAAATTATCACAGTAAGACTAACAAATTTATGATTTGACTTTATAGCATCAATTATAATAGTAAAGGATATAGATATAGAATCTATCTTTATGATTATGATCGACAATTTTTACCTTTTTTATTAAAGCAATATTTATTACGTAATATTAATCTATATGAAATATCTTTTACGTATTCTTATTTCATGTATTCTTGACTATGAAATCGACTGGTTATGGGTTCGATCCCCACTCGAGGAAATTAAATATTTATTTATTTTTATTTTTTCGTTTCTTCGCTCTGGTTCCCTCTGCGTACCCTACTATGTGCGGCAGCGTAAAGTTGATTTACGTATTCTGTTGTCATACATTTGCTATACCATAACAGAAAAACAATTGAAAAATGAAGAAACCTAAATCAATATACACGATACTTTTTATTTACTAAAAGTTTTCAATAAAACTAAAATAATATTAGATTATAATATGAGAAATAGTACTTTCCGAGTGATCTACAATATAAATCGTTTTAAGTTCTATACATTTTTTAAATATAATTATATTATATTATAATATGCAATTATTTTACTCTTTGTAATAAGCTAATAAAAATAAACATAATATAATTAAAAATAAAAAAGTGTCGTCGAACAACTTTTGTATAAGTAGTTCTAAAATTTGTATACATAATACTTTTTAAAAAACACACAAAAATTTGAACGTAGCAGAAATCCTTGGAAACCAACTGAAACTCTGATCAACTAAGCCATACGTTTCATATGAATCTATGGCTTGATGCTGTGCTCAAATTTTTATGCGTTTTCCAAAAAGTATTTTTCTCTCCTAAGTTTTACACTTTAAAAATGTAAAAAATATTTGTATACAGAATTTTATTGTGTTGCCATGCGTGATAAACCGTGTATCGTAACAGGTTGTCACATGATAAACGAGACGGAACTGTACAATTTTATTATTATGCGATATATAACTCTAGTGCTATGAAGTCGTATTCGTATCGTACCGTACACAGCGGTAAACGCGATGGTTGTGGGGTCGAATCTCAATCAAGACAAAACAAGATAAGGCGCGGCGTTGAGTTCCGCCTTTTCCTCTGTCTATCCTATAAAATGCGGTATACAGCATGAATCTAAAGAAAAAATAAACGTAGGATTGGATAATTGAACAAATATCACTCTGCATTATATAAGTTTTTTGTTTTTTTTTGGTTGAAGTTGAGTACCAAAACCCAATATCAAACATCACAATTGATTTGACGGACTGTAAATATTTTTTTTACATAATCAAGCCTGTGTGTTACATCGAACTCAAAATACTTACCTAAATACGTCATGAATAAATTTTTAACAAAAAAAAAACTGACTTCAAACAATGAACTAAAAAGTAAAAAATAATTTTACATAAAGTAAAACCTATTTTGACTTTGATGAACAAAAATAATTAAAAAAAGCTTTTATAATTTAAAAGTCGGTGTCATGCTAATGCTACAACAACCTTATACTACAATATAGAATTACCAAGCCTTTTTGTTTTGCTAAAGAGTACAGTCGAATTGATAACCTCTTTTTTTATAGAAGTCGGTTAAAAATAAAAATTATTATTAAAAAAAAATTAAATTTCGTGTTAATTTTCAATATTATTTGTAAATTCACGTGAAATAAGCAAAGTTTAGGATTTGCTTTATCGCTGTTTGAATGGCTTATGATAATGTCGTTGACGGAGTATTAAATCTTATGTAATGACATGTATGTATGTTTTGGTATGCGTGTGTTCCAAAAATAACAAGAAATTTTTTTTTTTATCTTCACACGTGCCTAAATATCACTTTGATCCTCAGTTGGGAGATGATTTATTATTATTTTCCTGCTCTCGTAAGGCATAGGTAGGTGTTGAGTTTCATCACACAACACCCACGTGTCCCACAGGCTCTCTCTATCTAATCTAGTGTGTGAGATAACACATTAAATACTTTTTAGAAAAAAAAATAGTTTTCTAGAATGTATTTTTGTTTCCTACGTGTGGAATAGTTTAAAAATGGTTAAAAATATAAAACGTTACGCTCATTTTTTTTTTGGGTGGAGGAACTCTTCGCCGCCCTTTGCTTTGTTAGCGAGGAAATGAAAATATATAATGCTTTCAGAATTCAGCCAAAAGTGGGGAGCGAAATTGTCTTAATGGTGTTTAGATTCCCAGGTTCCCTCTGCCTACCTTGCTTAATGTGGAATACAGCGTGAAGTTAATAAAAAAAAACGAACAGACCAAACACTTACCCCCAGGAGCTACTTCCAAAACAACTGACAGTCTAGCAGATCCATCGTTGCTAACAACTGTTGCGTTTCCGGCAACAGCATCCAAGGTAAGATTGACAATTTGGCTGTTTAGAACTTGGACGATGTTACCCAAGAGTGTATATTCGGCACGATTACATGTGCCTTGGCCGTTTGTGGAATAGTAAGAAGCTATTTGATGCCATACTCCCATGAACTGAAAATAAAGTCTTTGTTTAAAAATGTGTTAGGCCAGTCATGGCACAGATGCACAAGCGTGTGTCTGTCAACGCGACAGGTTGTGGGTTCGATTCCCATTCGAGGAAATTATATATTTAATATTTTTATTTACTCGAGGAAATCAGTGGCGCATGGATGCGCGAATGTAAATGCGAAGCATGTGGATTTCACTCCCATTTCGTTCAATGAATATTTCTTATTTTCAGTACTCCACCAACCCTGCTGCGAAATACAAAGTAAAGCTAAAATATATAACCTAATTATTATATATATCAACTTACTGCAGATATATTGAAATTTTCTACAACAGTTATATTAACGTTACACTGGCCAGGCAGTATGACTGGTTGTCCTGCAGGTATGTCTGGTAGAATTTCACAAGCATCAGCCGAATGATCGACTGGTACAAGATCACTTGACGTAAGACCAAATAACGAGACTAGAGTATTATTTAAGAGGGCTTCCATCATGCTTGTGGGGTATGACGTGGTTCTTCCCAGCTGCCATAAGAGAACTGTAAGGACATAGTATTTTTTATTTCAATTTCACATGTATTTCTTTATAAACAATTATGACATGTAAAAAAAACTAGTTTAGGTATCATTTAGCCTTGGATTTCGAGTAAATATTTAAAAATTTGAAAAATATTAAATTAATAAATTATATTAATATAGAAAAAAGAGTACTCTATAAGTATCAGATTTTAAGTAATAAAAGAAAAGTATTATGTCATGTTCTTTGTACGGTTATGTTTTTATATTTTCTTTCCAAGAATTTTACTAATCTATTAATAAATGTGTCCTTGTTAGTAGGGCGTGACACAAACCAATATACTTCTGACTATATTTTTCAACTATTGTGATTAAAATTATCTTTTCATGGAAATCAAACACAATTTTAAAATTACTAATAATGTCATGGGTTATTTTACGATTACTTTATTTTTATTATGCTATTATAATAAATAAATAAAAGGTAACTTACGATTTCTATGAGTAGCATTTAAATTATCACAAGAGTATGCAAGTGCTAGATTCTCGTAGTCTGTTGTGATTATCCAAAAGTTAAGACCTGAGAAAAAGAGAAGGTTTAAATATATTTGGAAAAAGAAATCCTCTAAAGCCTGTGTTTATAAATCGCTCTCAAATCTGTGATAAATTGTGAGATGCTTTTTTCATTCATAGATGTATAATTTATGAAAACGATAATACATTTATATATGATTAAATCAAGTTTAATATTTTTTATCTAAAAGAGTTTAAGTTTTATAGTAAGTGACTTAGCGCTTTTTGATTTTAATGATGTGAGAGCTGTTTGGTACGAGAAATATATTTTCTATATTTTTCTTCTATTATATATATTTTTATTTCAACAAAGTTGTATTCAAAAATAACTTATTTGTATTTTAATGCTTACTTTCATTAGAACCTGATATATTAAAATTAAATTTAGCAGTTCCATTCTCTAAATTAGCAATCGCTGTCATTTCTTCCAGAAAGTTGTCATTGACTCCTCTGTTATAAACTGTTATGGTACCATTTGATATAGTATCATTTGATTGTGATATGTCTATGTGGGAACAGTCTGTAGTCGAGATGCTCGATCCACTTCTTCTTACGACGAACCATCTTCCTAGAAACTGGAAAGGAATGAATTATGTTACGTCTTGTTTAACGCTCTAATTAATGTTACTATGAAAAAAATGGGTGGCATAAATTTATACAATTTCATGAAAAAGAGGTCGATATTAAATGAATTGAAAAAAGCTTCAAGCTGAATTTGAAAAAAATATGAGTTCGATTCACACTCTGGTAACGAGGTAAAAATATTATATAAATGTATACACATTACACAGTACAGTACATTTAAAAATAAAAAATCAGAGCAGAGGGAACTTAGTGTTAAGAAATTCCGTTCCCCACTTTCTGCCGAATTCTGGAGGCATTGCGTGTTGAGTGGCAGAACTCAACGCCGCGCTGAACCTCGACACCAGAGCGAAGAAATAGAAATATAAATTTAAGTGAATATTTCATCTCCTCGAGTGGGGATCGAACCCACAACCAGTCGATTTTACAGTCACACCTCGTGCCGCTGCGCCACGACTGGCCTCAGTACATTTTAAGGACAGTACATTTTAATGTGAAAATAATAAAAAGCGGCATCAAGTTCTAACAAAAAGAACATGTAAATTATCAATTCGATATTGAAACATTGATTACAGCAGTAATTACCTTATCGGACAATATTGACATATTTTTTTATCAATCAAATCTTTGGTTAATGTCGAATAAAATATGTGAGATATTTAGTCGTAAAAATTTTTTTATACGTTTTCTAAATAAGTATTTTTCTTTCCTAAGTGTGGATTAACACTTACAAAATGTTAAAAATATTCAATAAATAGCATTCTCTCTTGCCAGATGATAACTCTAAGTAATTATCTTTGGGTAGTGGGAATTTGTAAAAATCTCCCTACAGAGATGCTAACAACATAAATAAGTTGTAACAAGCGTATAAACATTTCGACGTAGCTTGATGAGAACGTATGGCTCAGTGGTCAGAGCGCCTGGTCGGTTTCCAGGAGGCGCGGGTTCGAGTCCCGCTACGTTCAAATGTTTGTACGTTTTCTAAATAAGCATTTTTCTTTCCTAAGCGTGGATTAACAACTTTAAAAATGTTAAAAAATATTTATTTTCTTTTTTCCTGAATATAGAAGAGTAAAAACACTCTGTTCTTGTTAATCCAGAAAATTTCCCGGAGTGAGAATCAAACCCACGACCGTCGCTATCACATTTACCGATATATTTCGTAAAGCCTTAATCCGTTTCGTTCTCAATTTTTTGATTTTACGCTAGAGATAAAAAAAAATGTAAATATAACGGAAATTGTATAAAAATATGTTGTTGTAAATTGACAACAGACAATTTGTGACTGATAGTATTGTATTTTAGCAATCTACATATAGATAAACAATTTTTTTTATCAGTATAATTATTAGTAATTATTTACGGTACTGTAAGTTTGAAGAAATGCCGTTGTTCTACGACCGCTATGACATTGATTTGTTTACGGCATCCTTTTTCTTTGATATCGATATGTACCTACATACTCTAGAATTAACAAAGCTGAAAAATTTGTAAAGGTGAACGTGCTAAACTCAACTCAAGAATTACTGGTTCGAATTGAAAAAAATATTTATATGGTCCTGGTCGGTTTCCAGGAGGCGCGGGTTCGTGTCCCGCTACGTTCAAATTTTTATACGTTTTCTAAATAAATAAATATTTATATGTTGGATAGACCATTTATCGAGGAAAGCTATATTATATCACATTAATAGTTTCGATATAATCTAATGTATTGTAACAGGGGTCAAAGTTAACATAACGGACGCCTAGAATGTGTCATGTGGTAAAAACAACTATTAATTATTTCCATCATAATACTATCTCGTTTTTGAATAACTGACATAAAAGAAATATCTGAAACGGATGACCACAAGAAAGCTGAAATTTGACATTTATCGAAATTAATACAAAAACGTGATTTTTTAAAAATTGACATTTATATCTTTTGTATTTCCATATCTTCGCTGTAGTTTTGAGGCAAAGCGCGGCTTTGAGTTCCGCCAATCAAATCGCAATGCCTCGAGAAATCGGCGGAAAGTGGGGAACGGAGTGTTCCACCACTAGGTTCCCTCTGCCTACTCCGCTGTGTGCGGGATACAGAGAGAAACTGATTTTTTTTGATTAAAATTTATATCTTATAGTTTACATAATTGCAGATCAACAATTTAGATTCTATCAAAAAAAGCAAAATAAGAGAAAAAAAAAATTAACTTGAGTAGAACATTTGATATTACGTATTTATTTTTTAACGTAATTCACAATTGATAAATTTTGATTCCAAATCTGGAAGCATCGTACTTATAGGAAATTTTATTTAATCAGATAACATTATTTAATCGGTTTTAAATTCTTTGTGTTCTACCGCTTCAAATTTTTCATTAAATGTGTACATTTCAGTTATATGTGTACGTTTATTGTATTTTACAATTTTTTTTAAGTAGTAGGTACTTTATATTGAACTTGTCAAAAAAGAAATTAACGAAATTTTAACTCCTTAGATGTAGATTAGTAGTTAATGGATGTTGCATTTTTTCTATACTTTTAACCGTCACGTTTACAGTCATACGTTTGGGCATCTGCGGTGCGACGCGTTGGCCTATACTTTAAGTTATTTTTAGAGTTCTATACCTTTTAAGGAAAAAAGGAACCCTTATAAGATCACTTTGTTATCCGTCCGTCTGTCAGTCTGTCAAGAGTCTTTAGCCCAAGAACACTTGGAGTTATCGAATTGAAATTCAAATCATATATTAAAATCTAAGGTCTCTTCATTTCTTGAAAAAATCTTATTTCTACTTTTACTTAAAAAAAATAAGGCCGCTTATATCGCAAAAAACGCGTATTACGACACTATAAAGGGAATTAAAATTAATAGGATATTTCCGCTAATAAAATTTGACGGCTAGCGTCTACAAGAAGTGCTAGTTCAGGAATTTTTTTTTAAAAATAAATAATCGCCTTAAAAGGGGGGAGGGTGGGGGGCAAAATTCGGCATAATTATTTAAAATTTGATATTAAAGCCGCTAGTTCAAGTAAAGTATCAGATGAAAGGGCTCTGGCTAAGCTAAGTTTGAAATTCAGAAAAAGCTTGACTCGTGCTTGTACGGTTTTTTAAATAATTATATGGCCTTGTGGAGATATTATCGCGTGTGTTCTTGAAAATATATGTGTTTTATTCTACTGAGATCGATCTAATAATACTAACAGGTTTATTTTTATCAGTAGACCTGACATAATGATAGTAGACCGAGCAAATTGTAATGCAGTAACCGTTCAAATTTTCGCAGATAATGTATTTCAGAGAGTTGCGACTCCAATACAATAGTGGCTCCCATACAACAAATGTTATTTTTTGCTCGTCAGAAAATGGTACCGAATCTTTCATGACTTACACTTGTCCGGATTTTACACATAAATCTTCTCGTAAATCACGAAACATTTTAAAATTCGTTGTGGAATAATTTCATACAACATTTTATTTCTCGATACTAATAGTACAAAGTTTAGTACATTAAACAGAAGGACAGATAATGACCCAGAAATAGTTGTTAATGAATGTAGATAAAGGGCATTATGATAAAGGCAATTTAAAAATAAAGGCATTTTCGATAATAATTGAAGCCAGCAGTGTGCCACAAGCACACAGCACAAGCGTGTAAAAGCGTAAGGTTATGGATTCAATTCCTACTCGAGGAAATAAAAGATCTAATGTTTTCAGCTCTCGTAACGTTGAGTTTCGTCACGCAACACGCAATGATTCCAGAATTAAGTGTAGGTTCCCAAATACCTCTGCCTACTTTTCTATGATCGGGATACGTTGCGCATAGCGTGAGGCAAAAAAAACCATCGATGATATTTTTGAAATAATAATATATGAAGAGTTTATACTGAAAAATATAATAAATGATTGATCATGCAATTGTGGCTGATGCGTTTAAACTATTAGTCTATTTCTGATGGCAGATTATGAAATGGACTTTGTTCTACCGATCTAGCAAATAAAAGATGAGCTGCTGGTTCTACCCCCAAACATGAAATACCTTCTCAAATTAGCAGAAAACGATGAACCGAAAAATGCATCATTACCTTCTGAATACTTCATGTGAAAAATGTACCTATTTGCAGCTCCGTCCTCCACAGAGCGGCGCTTTTCGGTCCCCCGTTTTCTGCTAATTTGGGTAGGTATTTCATGTTACCTGACGTAGCGTTTGGCGCTCCGTTCTCTCTGATACCCCTCTACCTAAATGAAAAACACTCACGTCTGTCACCCTGAAATCCGATTGCAGCTGTATATTAGGATCACACTGTCCATTCTGAATTAACTGAGCACTGCTTATAGCTAGACTTAGACTCAATATTAGTATTATTTTTAACATCTTAAGATCATATTATCAACACACTGCACTTATAGGTATCGTGGCGAAATGGCGATGTATATGATTATTTATCATTTTTATAAGAGAATCTTATCAACGATCTTGTCGGCCGAATTGTACTGTAATCGTAATGGCAATGGAAAGATTATTCAGGAACTTGTTTAACTAAATTGGTTGTTTGTTCATATTAATCTAAATTAAAAAAACACATTTTTTAAATTTAGATTAATACATAGTATTAATACATAAGACTTACCTAAAGTTGCTAAACTTACCCTTTTAATCTAAATAGACATATCGCGTAAGTGAGCGGTCGCGTAGTGTGCAGTTATCGTAGGAGGAGATCACGCGGATCAGGAGGAGAGCGAATGAAGTTCTGATCCGGCGATGGAAAGGCAACCTGGAGTGACCGGCGGCAGGCCTAGCGACCGTGGAGACAGTCCTGACGTTCAGGCTGGTGAAAGTACTGATGGGGCACGGTTGCTTCGGCAAATACCTGACCGTTGGGAGACGTCGCCGCTGTGCCACAAGTGTCACGCCTCCATTGATTCCTTGCATCACACCTTGGCCCAATGACCCGCTTGGTTCCCACAACGCCACGCCTTGATGGCTGTATTGGATCTCTCACTGACCAGTGCGGTGGGGGCCTTGCTAAGCAGTGAAAGAAACTGATCTGCAATGGTTTCCTTCTGTGAATCTGTAATCGCACTGAAACAGACGGCGGAGCGGGTGCCTGAGTGCAGCGTAAACACAGACTCGGTCCGCGGCCGTAGGCCAGGGGATAGAAGGCGGTATGCGTCTTCTACTCCCTCTTTTCTAGAGGAGCTACTGCGGGAGAATCATAGTGATCCTTCTGCAAGCCATCGAGGCTACAGGTGTCCTAGGAGAAACCTCGGGGCACCTTGAAGGCGAGGATGGCCCGCAATAGGCGGGACTTCCAACGAGGCGTCGTAGTGGGATGCGCGAGCGATCCTGTGACATCTCTTATAGGTGGAGAGGGTTTCTGCTCGGTTTTAGTGGGTAGTGTCGGGCTATTTCGATGAATCCCACAGTACCATACGTCCGTAGGGTTCATCCGCCATACGCAGGGATGGTCTGCGTAAAAGCATTTCCCAGCGACAAAAAAAAAAGAGATAGGATATAGTGAATGAATGTGAGTATAGAAAAAATATCGGTCAAGTGCGAGTCAAACACCCACCGAGCTACATTCCAATTACAGGATTGCAGGTCAACGAGAAGAACAACTTATAATGGGCGTATGGACTCATTTTGTATGAAATGAACTACAAATATAAATTTTTAATGTTTATTTTTCTATAAATACTGTGTTATTTTTTAAATTTTTAGATGAATACACTTTCAAGTATTTTACGATGCTAACAATATAAATCAGCTGTAACAAGCGTATAAAAATTTCGACGTAGCTTGATGAGAACGTATGGCTTAATGGTCAGAGCGCCTGGTTGGTTTCCAGTAGGCGCGGGTTCGAGTCCCGCTACGATCAAATTTTTATACGTTTTCTAAAGAATAAGTAGTACATATACTCGTATATTATTTTTATTGCACGTTTGTCACGAAGAAGAGGCTTGGATGTTCGGATTTCATTTGGTAAGTAAGCATGATTTGATATAATGATTCCAACAGATCGGTACGAATTTTTCGAGGCACGCCCTGCGCCACAACGGCCTCCGTTGTGGTGCAGGGGCACAAAAGCGTGCCTCGAAAAATTTGGTGGAAAGTTTGGAACGGAGTGTCTTAGCAATAGGTTCCCTTAGCATACCCTGCTGTGCGAGGGATACAGCGTGAAAGATTACTAGTTCGAATATATAAAACTATGTAATATTTGTCGTGGCCCGGTGGAACAAAGTTTTACTGTTAATGCATCATTGTGGATTCAAATCTCACTTAGGGAAATGCTTATTTATTATTAAGATTTTTTCTGCTACTCAACAAACAATGACTCGAAATTTTGCTGAGTAGCGTATTTGTATCTGGGAGATGCATGAATCTTAACAATAATCCTCCAGAGCTTATAGAATTTTACTTAAACTTTTTCTTCAATGGAAAATAAAATGGAAAAAAATATAAAAAACGAAAATAAAAAAGTGTGTATTAATAAAATCAGCTTCACGCTGTATCCCGCACACAGCAGGGTAGGCAGAGGGAATCTAGTGTTAAGACACTCCGTTCCCCACTTTCTGCCGAAATCTAAAGGCATTGCGTGTATTAATAAAAATACAAGGTCAACGAGGTCATTTTATGACATCTTTAATAATATTATAATGAATTATATTTGTTTAGGTCTTATCAAAAATAATAGTAATATCTACTTTAGAATGTATGTATTGTATTTCATTTATATAACTATAGTAATGATATCATTAATTCGTCATTTAATCTAAAGCTTCAAAAATATGATATGTATCAATCCTTTTCGGAATGTAATGAGTGTTGGTGATGATATTTTTTTAAGGAAATTCTTTCTTTAATAAGAATCAGCTTCACGCTGTGTCACGCATACAGTAGGGTAGGCTGAGGGAACCTTTTGTTTAAGCACTCCGTTCTCCACATTCCGCAGAATTTTTTGAAGCATTGCGTGTTGAGTGGCGGAACTTACCAGGCTTTTAGCCTTAGTGCCAGAGCGAAGAAATGAAAATAAATGAAAGGGATTAAAACCACAACCGTCGCGTTACAGTCATACCCAGGTCTTCTTGCGCCACGAGGGCCTCAATAAAATAAATTAAAATAATGAACAAATCAAGTGTATCATGGTCTAGTGATACAGTATTGCAATCGCGATGAGTATGCGTTCAATCTCCCCTCGGAAAGTCAATTAATTATACTTATTTAGAAAACGTATAAAAATTTGAACGTAACGGGTCTCGAACCTACGCCTCCTGGAAACCGACCAAGCGCTCTGACCACTAAGCCATATGTTCTCATCGGATAGGGTGTATATAGTCATTTTAAATATATATGAAATGCAATATTTATTTAAATTTATATTTCCATTTTTTCGCTCTGGCATCGAGGAATGCTGTATGCAGGATACAGCGTGAGTAGTTGATTTATTTTAATGATAAAAATGACTTAATTCATTGCATTTCAGGAAAGTCCCGTACTCTAATTACAATTGTGAGGTGAATTTCTCATTAAAACCAGCCTGTACATACTTCCGAACTGACTAATATATTTGTTATGCTAAGTCATTGATAACAGGTGTTCTTATCATACGATACCTACACATGCTGATAACAGTAGGAAGTACAAACTAAGGATTATGTTTTATTGTTACATGCATATTTAATTTTTTTGAGCATTTTTGGCATTTTTAGAATAAATGTAGAAAATATTGATAAAACATTGTTTTTCCACTTTCAGTAGTGTATTAGTTACAGGATAATTTTGTGTAAATATATTTATATGTACGATAAGATTTTTTTGGGAATGTTCATATGTTAAATGAATTTTAAATGTACTATCGTAAATATATATCAACGCACAGACTCTCAAATTTAACGGAAGAATCGAATTTGCTGTTATCTTTGCAATAAATTATTCAACCAACCTTAAAAAAAATATCGTAATTCGTAGTTGATATTTTGAAAAAACAGAACAAAACAGTAAAATGGATCGTTATATAATATAAAATATATAAGTGTTTATATTATTAATTAATATTTGAATAATAACGTGAAAATCTTTTGTAAATTCTGTAAATTTTGTACAAAAAAATCAATATTTTGTTATAATTTAATAATTCAGCGATGAACTATGCCTTGGATCCCGCTACCCTCTATGATCCGCCTCCAGATGGGACTACATACAACACAACCATTCTGACCCGACATGCTGAAACACGATTAAGCCGTTTCACGACACGATTTTGTTAGGTGAATGGTAACCAGCCTCGGCTAAGTCTTTCCACCATAACGTTGCCTGATTTGCACTACCTAGGGGTCACGTGTAGGGATTCGATTCTTCGAGTGTACTACTGATGTACGTAGCTCAACCCCCATATTTGATATATTTGAGCGCGATATGGAGATAAATGGTGTTGACAGACTGATAGACGAACAGTGGAGTCATCCTATAATAATTAGAAATTTAATAAAATAATAATTACTGTGTGTGTTCAGTTATCAGTTCGCTGATATTATCTAAATGCTTTTAACTTTAAACGAGTTATGTTGTTTTAATAATTAGTGTGTACATTTTCGTTGATTAAATCAATAAATAAATCAGCTTCACGCTGTATCCCGCACACTGCAGGGTAGGCAGAGGGAACCTAGTGTTGAGACACTCCGTTCCCCACTTTCTGCCGAATTCTGGAGGCATTGCGTGTTGAGGGGCAGAACTCAACGTCGCGCTTAACCTCGACACCAGAGCGAAGAAATGGAAATATAAATTTAAGTAAATATTTCATCTCCTCGAGTGGGGATCGAACCCACAACCAGTCGGTTTT
>JAAIXJ010000089.1:154638-201565 GCA_013403705.1 Heliconius hermathena
TTTACCTTTTTAAACATTTCCTTTTTAATTTAATTATACCACGACAAAGTCGTTCAAATATAGGTCGTAGAACAAGAAATGCAAATAAAAATCGTTTAAATCTTACTAATGAAAGCGTATAGGAGACGGAAAATAGATAGTAATTTAAATATATTTTCTTATTGGGAGGGATGTGTGTCCATAATGATATTAATCCTTATCCTTTTAAATAAGTTATTAATTTTCTACGTTAAACAAAGATAAATTTTGCTCTTTACAATATTTCGAAATTACAAATAGTTTTAGAGAAAAGCTATATCGACGACTCATGTTTATCCCTTACACTCAGTATATAAATAAGTATATTAGTTACCTTGGCCATTTAATGTAGATCAAAATGTTCTTTACTGTTTTTCATTTTAATAAGTACTTTAGAAGATTAGTAGCACATATTTGAAATTACGGTACTAAAAAATTCTTGCTGTGTAACAGCTCGCTGACCACCGCGCGTCCCCCCGCGCCCGCGACATTTTGTTTATAAAAATGGATCCGCCGCACCCGCCTGGCTTCTTTCTCCCGGGCATGAAAAGAGGGCCTGCTCATCATGTTGCCAAAGGCTGGGAAGAGCCCATAGCAGCCTGAGGGATCCGATCTATAACCCTCCTTAGCGCGGTCGCCAAGCTGTTCGAGAAGTTATTCCTCTCAATTCTCTAGTCGCACATCCACCCACGAAGCGAGCAGTTTGGCGAGCGGGTATACCACTCTGGTTACACTACGCTGTAACAGCGATCAACCGAAAGGAGAGTGCAATAGCAGTCTTCTTCGACGTAGCACGCGTATTCGACCGCGTCTCACCCGGGCCTACTTCGTTAAGTACTCAGAGCCGGCACCCCCCAGCACGTCGCGCATGTCTTTGCCTCCCGGCCTCAGTGACAGGACATTTTGCTTGAGAGTGGAGAGTTCGAGGTCTAGCAGCGACTCGATCGCTGCCGTTGTTCCCCAGGGCAGTTTATCACCTGCTCTCTACGCACTATACACTGATGACATCACAACGCCCTAGCGAGTATCACTCAATGAGAAATCCTGCAGATGGTCCAGAACCTCATCCTCCGTCGAGTGACGCAGGCGCCATACTAAGTAAGGAACACCGCGCATCACCGCAACCTAAAAATAGAAAGCCTGGAGGTACACATTGGTCGTCTCGCGTCCAACGCATTTCGTATCGGTGACCCGATACGCACCTGCACCTAAGGAGCAGAACTCCGTGGCATACCCGGCCGTCCGAGGTCAGACAACAGATGACTTCCGAGGGACTTTCTATCCTCCTCCAAATGCGACTCATGAGCCTTGCATTGATCCTTGGTCGTTTAACCTGGGCCTCCCTCAGGAAACCGAGGGTCTCACCTGACTGAGTTGACCGCCTAGATGCCATTTGATAATCCTTCCAATCCCGTCCCATACCCCTCTCTCTGTGTCTACTCTAGAGCAGGTTGTCGCTTGAGACCACGGCCAGGGAACCAACGCCCAGATGTCGTTCGGAGCTACTACGGAGATGGACGAGAGAATGCTTCAATTCTGCACGATTGCACGTATTTTGGACTTATCCAATAATTATAATGTATTTCATCGCGGCATAGTTGGTTACATCTTTCGTTTAAGTATTTTTGGATAAGAGAATAGTAAGTAGTCTGTTGTTTATAATTTCTTTCGATTAAGTTTTCTGTTGTTTGTGTCATTTGTTTAAGTGTGTGTTTTTTTAAACAATTGGAACATTCTTATTGGAACTACGAAAATGTGGGTTGCATTAAAGTTTAAATAATTTTCACATTAGTAATCTTAAGTCCTTTGCAAACATAGGTACATTATATGAATAATTCAATAGTTAAAGAGGGCGAAGCCGCGGGCGGGTCGCTAGTTAAATTATATTTTATTAAAAATATTTTCAATACCTATCGTGTAAAATACCTTTTATATTAATAAAATGGGACATTCCATTCAAAAGATATAACAAAATTAAAAATATCAATCTAAAGAAAATCATGTAATAATAAAAAATGCTTAGTGTGGTGCCTCGGTATCGGCGTGACTCTGCGGAGGTGAGGGCCTCCCCCTGCATCGATATCACAAAAAATATGAAAACAATCGATTACATTTTTTGTTTCTTTATTTAAATTGAATAGGCTCCGAAACTACGGGACGATTAACGTGTAAAAAATACCAAAAAAAAAAAACCTTACATCGCGTACGCTGTGGAAATTATTGTCAATATAGCAAAGTGATGTACTACAATTTTATAGAACACATCAACATCTACAAAAAAGTTTACGATACCATGTGTAACTGTTAGAGTTACGCCACAATAACTAATTTTCAAAGGAAAATGTGCAAAGGGGCCGCCATCGTATATTCCTCTATAGATATATCTATTTTAGGTATAGATTCTAGTATATCTATTTTTTCAATGTATATTACCAATTTCAATATCATCATATTTCAATATATTATTACCAGTACAGTATCGATACTAATGTGGTATCTATTACTATCGATACTGTAATCGACAGTAATAGATATAATATATATTTAATATTTTTACACCCTTTAGTGTTTTTCAGGTGGAAAACAGACATTTTTTTAATTTGAGAAAATAATTTATTAACTATAAAAATGTTGGTTTGTTTGTATAATTCTAATAAAATTAAACAACTTTTTAAAATGTTCTTTCCTTGCATGCGTTGTAATAACTTGGGATCTATTAAACAAAAAAATGCATTCTCATTTATATAAATACTTATATTATATGTTATTATAATATAATACATAAGATATTATATGTTATTTTAATTTCTATCTTAAAATAAATAATTGTATTTTGATCACATTTATTTTCTTAAAAAATTAAAGAGTGTCCAAAAAAGCTTTCATTTCTCTATGAGGGTATAAATTAATCGCTATAAACTTAACTGACGTAAGAAGCTAAGAAGCTAAGAGGCGCTCGCGTCTTCGCTTCTTACATCAGTTAAGCTGTTTCTGAGATAAGCGTCGAGAAACAAAATTTTTAAATATCATTGTTTCTGGTTCTATTACTTTGTTAAATGCCTCCAAAAATATTTTTTCTAATGAAAATCGAAAATGACACCCTATGGTTTAAATAATTTTCACTGTAGAAATCTTAATACATTATTTATTAAAACAGGAACGTAATTCCCTGTACTTAAACAAACAAATAATTCACAAATTTAAGCGAGCGTAGCCGCGAGCTGGTCGCTAGTATTAAATTAGTCATTGTCGTATTATAGTGTTTGTTCTCAAATATTATCTTTATATTATTAGAATTATCAACGCATGTGTATTTTATTACGAACGTCCTAAGCAAAATACGGTATAAACATATAATAAAATAGAGGGCGCGCGCGGCTTCGCCCGCTTATTAGGAGTGAATTCTAAAAAAACCACGAAACACATGTTCAATAAAATATTTTTAACAGTCTGAATTTCAAATTTTATAAAAATCGGTACAGATTAAAATTTTTTTCCATACAAACTTTCAACCCCTATTTCATCCCTTTAGGGTTAAAATTTTTCAAATTCCCTTCTTAGTGGATGTCCAGAATATGAAAATAAACATCTGCCCAAATTTCACGTTTCTACCATCAGCGGTTACGGCTCTGCGTGCGTCTTACCTCAGTCAGTCAGCACAAGTCCTTTTATATATATAGATAAAAAAAACCGGGGTAATACCCATTTTTTTTATTATAATAGAATAACCTAAAAGCGTTTGATATATAAAGTTAGACTAAATACATCAAACTAAAGTTATACCTATGTTGGTACCGATTAAGCAGGTATTTAAGTACCAATAATTTCACTTATTACTTTTAACCGACTTCGATAAGAAAAGGAGGTTATCAATTCGACTGTATTTTTTTTATGTTTGTTACCTCAGAACTATTGACTGGGTGAACCGATTTTGATGATTTTTTTTATATTTGAAAGGTAGTGCTTGCCGTGTGGTCCATTTCTGACAATGGTATCTATGAGAAAATCACGTAAGATTTAAATTTGCATTAGGTATGTGCGCGACTAATGGACGAATAACTCAATATCAGACCAACCAATTCCGATATTTTTTTTATTTGAAAACTCTATATATATTTTAATAGATAGGTGAAAGTTTGGTTAGGTTCTCATTATGGGATTCGGTAGAAATTGAACTAGTTGTTTTTTTGTTTGGTAAAAATATAATTATGCTGTAACAGTTACAAGGGAAAACATTATTAAAATTGGTTGAAGAAATGAAGAATTGTGTTCCTCATCGTTGCATTTCTTTTCAACCAACTTCAAAAGAAAGGAGAGGTTCCCAATATGCCCGAATATTTTTTATGTATGTTCTTGTCAATATGCCAAAATGTTAGTGTGCATACTAATTAATACCTAATTAAGTTTGAAGTTTTACATAAGACCAACACTAACTTGAGAAGCATCCTTTTAAGGTCTACCCATCAATTAAAATCGTAAAATAAATCAATTTTTAACAAAAGAAAAAACCCGACTTCAAACAACGAAAATAACAACTAAAAAATAAAAAAAAAATACATAACATAAAGTAAAACGTACTTTGATCTTGTTAAATAAAAATAATTGAAAAAAGATTTCATAATTTTTATAATAAGTAGGTCAAGTTAATGCTACAGCAACCTTACTATTAGGTCCTTGAATAAGTTATCGCTGTTTTTGTGTTAAAAAAAAATTACAATATAATGCTTAGAATGACATTACTCAAAGTATTGTCCATTATTAGAGACCACTTTCTTCCATCTCTCTGGTAGTAATTGAATCCCCCGTCGGAAAAACGACTCATCTTTCGAGCCAATCCAGGAATCAAGCCATTTTTCGGCTTCTTCAAAAGAATGGAAGCGCTGCTCGCTTAAACCGTGCGCCATCGACCGAAACAAGTGGTAATCGGAGGGGGCTATGTCCGGTGAATACGGCGGGTGGGGTAGAACTTCCCATTGAAGTGTTTCCAGGTAAGTTTTGACTGGTTTTGCCACATGTGGCCGAGCATTATCATGTAATAAAATCACTTTGTCGTGTCTCTGCTCGTATAGTGGCCGCTTTTCTTTCAGAGCGCGACTCAAACGCATCAACTGAAGTCGATAGCGAGCTCCCGTGATAGTTTCATTAGGTTTAAGCAGCTCATAATAAATTACGCCCTGCTGATCCCACCAAATGCAGAGAAGAAGCTTAGAACCATGGATATTTGGTTTTGGCGACGATGTTGATGCGTGACCCGGCATGCCCCACGATTTTTTTCGCTTTGGATTGTCGTAGTGAATCCACTTTTCATCCCCAGTGACGATACGGTGCAGAAAACCTTTTCTCTTTTGCCGTTGAAGCAACAATTCACACATGAGAAAACGTCGTTCTACGTCTCTCGGCTTCAACTCATACGGCACCCAATGCCCTTGCTTTTGGATCATTCCTAACGCTTTTAAACGTTTTGAAACTGTTGACGCATCTACTTGTAACGTTTTCCCGAGCTCTACTAACGTCTGACATGGATCTTCTTCAAGCAATGCCTCCAATTCTTTGTCTTCAAATTTTGTCGGTGCTCCAGAACGCTCTTTGTCTTCAAGGTCAAAATCATTACTTTTGAAGCGCCTAAACCAGTCTCTGCACGTTGTATTCGACAAAGCATTGTCACCATATGTCTCAACGAGAATTCTGTGTGCTTCTGCTGCAGATTTTTTCTGAATAAAGCAGTGCAATAAAATTCCCCGCAAAAACACTTTATTTGGCACAAAAGTACACATTTTCACAAAGGGAAAATAAATATGTAGTTGACACTGTAGTAAACACTATTCTACTATAATTTGAGGTTACATATAGTACTACTTTGGTGATTCGTTACCGTACGAAATTCCATGCACAGAGTGCCGCAATGCCATCTTTCAAAATATAGCTGCAACTTATTCAAGGTCTTAATACAATATCGAATTATTAAGCCTGTTTGTTATTTTTTTTTCTTTTTTTAATATTTTTAGCACGCTTTATCACGCACATAGCAGGGTAGGCAGAGGAAACCTCGGAACCTAGTGTTAAAACAGGCAGAAATATGATACAGTAATTTTTTTTCACACTGAATCCCGCACATTGTAGAGAGCAGAAGAAATCTGGGAACTTAGTGTTAAGACACTCCGTTTCCATTAAGACACGTCCCTTCCCTTAAGACTTTTTAAAGAATTCTGGAGGCATTGCGTATCGAATCGCGGAATTCTGTGCCGCACTTGCCTCGTTACCAAACCGAGAAAATGAAAATACAAAATATTTTATTTCCTCAATAAAATATTTAGTATTTTCATTTTCTCGATGAAATGGGTGGATCAAACCCACCTGTCACGTTTACAGTCGCACGCTTGTGCCCCTGCGCCATGATTTGCCTCAAAATCTTCTTAAAATAATTTAAAATAATGGCGTGAATGCCTTAATATTTCAAACTATGCAAAAGATTTTAATATGGTTTCAATAATAGACAGGACATTTGCGAGGATTTTTTATACCTATCCAAAAGGATGCAAGGAATTGGCCATAATTGTAGAGTCCACGTGGGCAAACTCACTAGTGGAACATTGTATTGCAATACAATCGATAAAAAAAATAATTTAAATATTTCTCTTATCAGATAACGCTGCCCTCAAAAAGAGCATGTTGGAGATCCTGAAGGTTGATTATGAAAGTTATGCAATCGGTTACTATTGCAAATCCGACAAGAAGAGTCTATCGTTCAATCAAAAAGGTCGTCTATCAAGAAGAGTCCCATCTTTTTTTTTGTTTCAGCGTTCTACGCAGCGTAAATCTGTGGCAGCGTTGCGTCGTCTGCCAGTTACATAGTAACTGGAGAGTTACTATGTGACAGACAGACACAGGAGGTGCTCGTATTTGTACTACAAATTATTCAATATTAATTACATAATCTATCAAATGGATTTCAACTCATATTGCTAGCTGACATAAATTGAATATGAAAACTAATTTAGATATGAGATAATATAATTTAATCCGGATTTAAAAGTAACTGGGGCCTAAATTATTTCTTAAGAATATTTAATTTTGATTTTATTATTAATTAGGTTCAAATTTTGATCCAAATCCAAATTGAATGAATGGATTTGAACCGACATTATATTTATTTTAATAATTGTATGAAAACACTAACGACCCAAACGCGGCTCTGCTCGCTTAAATTTATTGTTATATACAAAATATTTACATAAATTGTAGCCTATGTATTATTCTGCAAAATTTCATATATATATATATATATATATATATATATATATATATATATATATATATATATATATATATAATGTAATATAAATTTAGACGTAAATTGAATGCTGTAAATAAGCAGTAAGCAGTCACAGACAATTCACACTCATTACGAATTTTATTGGTAATTTCGAATTACAAAAGACATCCTACGGTGATCTGCTCACGCTTCACTGTATTAGTTTTAGTAATTTTTGATCAATTGTTATATTGAATATTTTGTTAGAAATTGTTGATTACTATTTTTTACCTTCACACTTCCCGCATATACTAGGAGGATATAGGCAAAAGGAACCTGGGAGCCTACACTGTCGCGTTAACAGTTATACGCTTGTGCCCCTGCGCCATGACACAATCAATATAATGTTTATTTTTTTTATGATTATGAATTAAAACTTTAATAAATTTACAAATTGATTGACACAGCGAAAACCAAGCTACTAAATTAAGATAAAATAAATCAGCGCGCGATATATAGATATTATTTAAAATAATATAATCACATTATAATAAAATTTAATATTATCTCTATATATAATAAGACAGTAAAAATATTTTGTCTGTACATTTAGGAATTTTGACTGAAATGGATAGAGGGACACTTAAAAATAATAATAGAAAGCAAAAAGATTTTTTTTGATATTTCTTGNAGTGTTAAGACACTCCGTTCCCCACTTTCTGCCGAATTCTGGAGGCATTGCGTGTTGAGTGGCAGAACTCAACGCCGCGCTTAACCTCGACACCAGAGCGAAGAAATGGAAATATAAATTTAAGTAAATATTTCATCTCCTCGAGTGGGGATCGAACCCACAACCAGTCGGTTTTGCAGTCACACCTCGTGCCGCTGCGCCACGACTGGCCTTCTTATATTATAATCTATAGTAATACATTTGGATTTATAATACATTTAGTTTCGTTAGTCATTTTAGTTTCTAATTATCAATTTAACAATTTAAATTCTATTATTAATACGACAAAAAGCTACTTAGCTTTATGTATATTTTATAAATATTAAATATCAACAATGGTTGTATTTTTTTATTTAAAACAATCAAAAAATCTTTGACGATAATGTCGTAAAAAATCATATTAGAAGTCATTATAGTTGTCAATCAATTCTGCTTATTAAATCAATAATCATGCATTTTGAGCGGGCGAAGCCGTGGCCGAGCCGCTAGTTATATTATAATTGGATAAATTGTAATATTTTTACTCGTGAGAATTGTGCACTTAAATGTTAACTATAATGGCCTAAGTATAAAAAACTGATTAAGTGCGATTCGGACTTGACCACTAAGGCTTCAGTATTAATTTCAGAATTGTAGGTCAACGGGAAGTACAACTAATAAAAATAGACTAACTTAAATTTGGGGACATATACACTCATTTTGTATGAAAATCACTACAAATATAAGTTTGTAATAACTTTTTCTATGAAATGCCTACAAATTTTCATTTTTCCTGTACTTTAACTGTACGAGAAGTACCTTATAGGTTTTGATTACGCGGCAAAATTGATGCAAAATTTTTCGTATCTTCTATTCCATTGACTTAGAAGTATGGTTTTTTCTGTGCTTTAAGGCAACATCCAGAGCTGAAATTATGGTATTAATTTGCTTGATACCTCCACACGATTTCGAGATTAAGTGTCTTGACAGACGGACAGATGGACGACAGTTATATAGGATCACTGTTGTTTCCGTTTTTACCTTTTGAGATATGGAACTCTAAAAATAAAGTCTTAACAAGAAACTCTATAAGCATGATTACTTGAATACATTAAAAAATATTGATTAAGAAGAATCATATCGGAATTGGGAATTTGCTTATGAATTTAAAAGTACCTACTGCAAAATTCGACGATCTGCATCGCACCTAAATGGATAACCTTTTATTTTATTACGATAACCCCCAAACTAAATTATATATAAGGTAAGATTTTTGAAGAAATGACAACTCACGTAAAGGACTTAAGAAGGAAAGGTCGACATGTATTTCTTATTTCTTTTTGCATTAATAGCGGCGGTGTCCGCTAATTGCCCAGCGGTCAAGCCTGTAGATAACTTCCAATTTGCCTCAGTAAGTTTATATTTATTGTATTATTGATCTTCTTCATCAATATCGCGAGGAAAATCAACGACGAGATCGAAGAAAAAAAATAGATATTTCTTTTTTCTGGCTAACCCACAACCTGTCGCGTCGCTGTGGCTGTATAAATAATATAAAATTATATCGATAAATGATATAGTGTGAAAATACAATAATATGGTACAACTTAAATAGTGGAACTCTTCAGAGGCTACTATCAAACCACTTGGTTTCAGGCTCATATAAGTAACAACGAAAATAATTGAGAATGAAAATATTTTTGCCTATTTTTAGTACGGACAAGGTGTTTGGTATGAAGTGGCAAGATATCCCAACTCTATTGAAGAAGGTACCGTATGTGGTCGCTCTGAATTCAATGTAGAAGGTGATCAGGTTAAAGTGAAGAATTATTATGTTAATGACAACAAAGTTAAATCCATCGAAGGAATTGTATCAATCGCCCCGAGTGCTAAACAGTCTGGTCAAATTCTCTACAGCCTCCCGTACGGACGTAAGTTCCGATTTCATTTTAGCTATATCTAAATTTTATTGTAGGTATTGCAAGAGGTGAAGTGAACAGGAATAAACAATTTTATTCCTGTCAATCCACTACATCAACAATTTTAATTCATGTAAAAGCAAAATAGAAAGTAATTCCTCAATTCTCTCTTCCAATTAGAAGAGTTTGCTAGACAAAGTAAACACTCACATTGCTCAATTAAACTTACTACGAATTTAACATTTTTTGTAATTTTTTATTACAGGTAATGGTCCAATCGAAAGTCTCGTCAATATCTTGGATATCGACTACAACAAGTATCTTATTGAATATTTCTGCAAATCTGACGAGGCTTCACAAAAGATCAAAGGTAAGTTTGCGGCAAAATATATAAATAACTTAACAAGATACTATAAAATCCCGAATTATTATTCTTATTCTTTTTCAGCCAAACTCAAAATTTTGTAATTCTTTATCTAATAAGTCTCTAAATTGGTTTTGTATTAAAATTTTACGTAAGTGATATACATAGGTAAATTAGCTTTAGCTCTAAGTATATTATAGTAAACTATTTATTGATCATTTAAATAATATAGCTGAGACTCACCTCGATAGAACGAAAAATAAAATATATATTATCGTGGACAAAAACTGATAAACAGAGTTTCTTACCAGTGTGTTGGTTTGAATACCATTATCGATTTGAGTTTAAATGTGACATTTATATCTATATTTTTTAAATAACGTAAAATAGCATGGACAGATGGAGAGAAAATCTATAATAACTTTACTTAACACAGCTATACAGCTTTGATCGTAACACAAGCCGCTTATTTTTTTATTCTCCTTTGATTATTCATTTAACCACTAGCATTTGTTTATTTTGACAGAATTCGCGTGGATCTTCTCACGATCTAAGGTTCTTCCTGATGATGCTAAAGTAGCCGTTGAAAAGTACTTGAAAGAATCTGAAGTTTTGGATAGTAAAAGGTTTAAATGGCTAAATTTCAGCGATGAAGACTGTAAAATCATTGCTTAATTTAGAAAATGAAATGTGATACTGTGTAATGTGGGTGTTATATCAATAAATTATAAAATAAATATATTTACACTACTTTAAAATATGTTTTAAATTTTTACTTCATATCTCACCGTGTATTTTATTTTTCAAACTTTCTGAAATATATTTATAATATAACAAAAAAGTTGAGAACGGAGTGTCTTAGCAATAGGTCCTTGTTTACATCCGAGATACGGTGTGAATCTGAAAATAAATCTGTTATCATTATAGAGACAAACAATAGCCAAGAATCTGAAAGTAATTATTTACATGCCAACAACTAATAAAATGTGTTATTTTCACTGTTATCTGTTATATAATAAAAAACAAATTAATATTGATAAGTTTTGTTATATTCCTAACTGACCCATCTCATTAAGACAGCGATAAGCACAGTATAAAACAATTGTAAATACATAGTGTCGCACTCATATAATTATTATAATTACAATTAAATTATTACTAAACAAAACACAAAAACTATATGATGCTGTTTCATTAATATTCTATTACACCAACTTAATAATCTAAAAATCTAATCTAATCTAGCTTCACCCTGTATCCCTACATGCCCTTCTTCTTCTTCTTCGTGTCAATGCTTGGAAATTCATATCATATTTTGCCAGTATTTAGCCACGTTGACTGCGGTATCTGTTGTCCTACATGCCCTACATGCCCTTCGGGGGGTCCTCATGCTTTTATGTGACCTTCCTCCAGTATCTCCGATACTGTGTTTTCGAAGGTCCAAAGGGCCTCTTAGGGCCTCCTAAAACAACCTTTCAGATCTCTCTTGCATTCTTCTCGCTAATAAAACAAATAAAAGAGAAACAAACAAAATATATGATGTAAATGCAGTCTCTCTTCCAGGCAATCCTTATTGTTAAAAAATTAAAGAACTCATCGATATTGGTGTACGTTGATGTACAATTGATAATAAATAACATGTTATCTTAATATAATTCGTAGCGTATAAAAAGTCGTGGCGCAGCGGCACAAAATGTGACTGTAAAATCGACTGGTTGTGGGTTCGATCCGCACTCGAGGAGATGAAATATTTACTTATATTTATATTTCCATTTCTTCGCTCTGGTGTCGAGGCAAAGCGCGGCGTTGAGTTCTGCCATTCAACACGCAACGCCTCCAGAATTCTGCAGAAAGTGGGAAACGGAGTGTCTTAACACTAGGTTCCCTCTGCGTACCCTGCTGTATGCGGGCTACAGCGTGAAGGTGATTTGAATTTGATTTAAAAAAATGTACATGCTATAAATGACATTAATTTACATAAGTACATATAAATATAAAAATAAAATAATATAATACACAAACTATACGCTTATTAATACGTGATACTACTACCAGGGTCAGTTTTGAGTACGATCCCCAGTCGGGGAAATGAACTATTTTGATTCCCTGCCCTATGACGTCAACTCGCAGTTTCTCAGAGTTATTAATTATTTTTATTGAAATCCACTTTGGGATTCAAAATGTTCCGAATGCAGAATGAAAAATAAAACAAATATTCAGGACACTGTTTTGATTTTGATAATGTCACTTTTTATCGACAGGCTAAATAATATATTATAAAAACAATGTACTTCAGTACAGATTCAATATACTTATTAAGAAAACGTATAAAAACTTGAACGTAGTGGGATTTGATTACCTAAAATTATCGTTTGGCACGAGAGAATACTATATTTAAATATTTTTAACAGTTTTTAAGTGTTATTCCACATTTGAGAAAGAAAGATACTTATTAAGAAAACGTATAAAAATTTAAACGTAGCGGGATTTGAACCCGCGCCTCTTTGGAAACCAAGTCCAAGCTAACTAACTAAGCCATACGTTCTCATCGAGCTACGTCGAAATTCTTAGTAGGGAGATTTCTAGATCTTTATATATTATTTATAATACTACAAATTTTAAGAAATGATATGGAAACTTGTATAAAATTTGCTTGTGCATATATTTACTTATCTCTGGATCTACCGGTTCGATTTACTTTCTTTTTGTTATGTATGATAGCTGCATTCGTCAGAAGTGCTATAGGCTATATAACGTTACAGTGTAAGTCTTAGTTAGTCCTAAATTACGATATAATAATAATAAGCAGCGCATTTTGTGACAAAAAATAATTTGTAAATTGTAAGATGATATTTCATCGATTTTTATTTCACATATATATTGAAACTTACGAGCGAAAGTTATTTCATCATCAAGCAAATTTTATGAAGATAATCATCGTTGATCGATTTATTTCCTATCCGTCGTATACTTTTCATTAAAATGTAAAATTAAAATAATTTACGTGGCGCAGCGGCATGAGGTGTGACTGTAAAACCGACTGGTTGTGGGTTCGATCCCAACTCGAGGAAATGAAATATTTACTTAAATTTATATTTCCATTTCTTCGCTCTGGTGTCGAGGTTAAGCGCGGCGTTGAGTTCTGCCACTCAACACGCAATGCCTCTAGATTCGGCAGAAATTGGGGGACGGAGTGTCTTAACACTAAGTTCCCTCTGCCTACCTTGCTGTGTGCGTCAGCGTGAAGCTCATTTACTTAAAATAATTTAATGCCCTGTTTATGGCCGCTTAGACTCGAGTTTCGCGGGCGCCCTTGCAGCTGATTACGTCCGATCATATAGCCACGTAGTATTCATAATTGAATGTATCAATCTGTTGGCAAATGAAGGGCGAAGCTGCGAGTGGGCCGCTAGTATGTAATAAGAAAAAAAAATATATAGGCCGTAAGTAATATTTTTAAAAATAATTAAATACATCTAATTCTGAATACTATCAGGTAATTGTAATGTTTATCGTTGCTCTTTATTTATCCGTCTGTTTACATAGATAACCTTGTACTTCCAAGATGACCCTTTTGTATATAAGACGTAAAGTTTTTAAATGTTCATTATTTTTCCACGGGCCTTTACAAGAATAAGTCAAAATGTTCCTAATAGTATTGTTTGCAGTCATAGCATCAGTTTCAGCTAATTGTTGTCCGAAGGTCAAATCTGTAGATAATTTCCAGATAGCTAATGTGAGTGTTGCTTTTGTGTTTACTGGTGGTCTAACTTTTGGAATAAATTCTACAAACTGCATTGATTGTGTTACAACGTTTATGAATCCTTATAATTAAAATATTATCATTAAAATAGAAAATAATAATAAAGAAGAAGAAAATCGAATAGTAAAAAAATATGCAAGTCATGAAATTTCGGTAAAATTATTAACATGTATCACAAAAATTTTAGTATGGAAATGGGATCTGGTATGAAGTGGCCAGGTATTCCGGTGGTGCTCCCAACGGCAGTGTCTGTGGTCACGCTGAATACAAATTAGAAGGCGATGAGATCAAAATGAAAAACCACTTTGTTATCAATAACAAAGCAGATATCATCGATAGTGTAGCACGCCTCTCACCAGATGCAGGACAATCTGGGAAACTTTTATTGAAAAATCAGTATGGAGGTACATTTTTGAATTGTATAGTTTTTGTATCTTTTAGCAAAATATAAATTACATACATTTTTATATAATTTGTATTTTGCTTGAAAACTAGAGGATATAAATAATGGAAGACCACTTTGTTCCTCACTGCTCTTGAATAAAGCTAGTTTTGTGTTTACTCCCTCGACTTTGATGAAGTGTAAAACTGCTAAATTCAATCTCTTATCTGCTGTACTATATTTCTGTACCATTTGAAAGTGTTAAAAAGAAATACTAAAGCGACCTTTATAAGGTCATGTAGTAGAGCAAATAAAATAATTAAAAAACTATACTACAAAATTTAAACACTTTTTTTGTCTCTCCTGATAATTTGCTCAATAGGCTGTTAGCAGGTTTACACTCTAAGCTGACAATATGATTAAGGAAGTTTAGCATTGTAGCGTAGTAGTCTCAAGGGTACAGCTTCTGACAAAGCTCTGATGTATGCTTACATCTTTTAAATTAAGCAATGAATTTCAATGTAGTATTCTCTTAAAAACAGGAATTTCATTGCATATTTTTTATATATATCAATAGCCCGAAATACAATCATTCGACTATAACACCAATTTGATGGAGATTTTAAAAAAATGCATTTATCTCCATGCCCACTTTGTACAATTATATCTAATACCGACCGTCGGTGTTATACTTAATACCAACTTACTTAAAGTCAGAAAAACAATGGTATCTTAATAAAACTAAAATGATAAAGAGACTGTTGAATGGCCTGTGAGCACCTACATAATTTGTTTAATATTTTGGAATACAGAACTATAAAAATACATAGCTTTTACACTATTTTTTTCTCTCAACAGAACATATTTTGGAGATCGTGGATATTGATTATGACAAGTACTTTATTGCATACTTCTGCAATTTTAACGAAAAATCACACAGCCACGTTGGTAAGGAATTTTAAATATATTCTTACATGATAATGCATTTTTATATTACAAGCAGAGAATTTTTTTTCGAAATTATACTTCTCACATTTTCAGTCTCTATGACGTAATGTGAGCCGCAACTTAATGCTTCGTTTTCTGGGAGCACATGAAAAAAAAATCGAGGCTAAGAGCAGCGTTGAGTTCCGCTACTCAACACGCACAAGAATTTCAAGAATTTCAAGAACACAAGAATTCATCGAAAAGTGGAGAGCGGAGTGTCTTAACACTGGACTCCCTCAGCCTACCCTGAAGGGATACAGCGTGAAGATGAAAAAAAAAACACATTGTTTCGGGTGTGGCGGTGGTGTAATCCAAATCTGCGTTTTATTTTAACAAACATCGAAAATTAAAAATGTATGGAAAGTGAAAATGTTCACCATCAACTGAATAAGGATTGGACCTACAACTAACATGTTTTGTATATTATAAATGCACTAATTAGTTGTGTATAGCCACATAACTATTTAATAAATTTAGGTTATATAGGCTTTTATTCCGCGTGGTTATACAAATGGAATAGTAATACCTAACAATATTATTTTTCGAATAGCTCCAAATGGGGCACTTTCGTTTTTTGAGAGGTGTGCATTCGTTTTTTTAGAGATAAGGATATTTTTTTTTGACGCCTGAGGATGCTTTCGTTTTGTTTGTTAGGTATAATTGACACTTTCATCATTCCGAAAACACGGGACATTTATACTTCAGTTGACTCATTGTGTTTTCGTGTTTTAGGATGACTTTCGTTTTTTGGTTTTCATTTTTCTTTTAAGTATAATTGACAGTTTAATAAATAATTTAATATTATATAGACCAATCAAATTTACATAACACTGACAAAACAGGACATTTACTATGTCCCGATGGCATGTCTCAGGACACTCGTGACATTTTGACATTAATTTCGACTTGAGATTAACGTGTTCAACCAAACAATTTTTTCAGTATAGATTATTAATTTATTTTAACAGATTATGCCTGGATCTTCTCAAAGTCGAAAGTTCTTCCTGAAGATGCTAAAGCTGCTATCGACAAGTTCGTGAAGGAGTCTGACGTTTTGCAGAGTGATAAGTTCATATGGCTTAGTTTCAGCGATGATATTTGCAGAGTTGACGCTTGAATGGAATGAAATTGAAGAATATTTGAAAGTATCAATAATAAAATATTACAATTTTGATTTACCTACATAAACATGATTTGTTACCTTGCTTTCCAAAAAAAGATTGTATAAAAAATTAACGACTATATTAAAGCGTCAATTTCCACAATGTTCACAATTCGAATTGTTAATTAAAATATTGTAAAATTGTATATTCACTTATTATTGAATGCGCTTAAGAAGCTTTTTAAATGAATATTATGGATTTTATTTTCACATATTGTTTTTCAAAAGTAAATAAATTAAATTTTATGCCGACTCCTATACTCCTTTTAGCCTCGAATTCTTTCAAATGGTTGCCTGTAAGAAATCGCTTTTAGTGATAAGGCCGCCATTGCACTATTTGTTGTCTTTTTTGTTAATATTAGTAACTGTTATTATATTGTTTTTTTTTTCTTTTTAGTCCAATAAAGTATTATTATTATTATTATACTCCGATATTATTATCAATACAAAATCCACACATTCAGGCAGTTTTGGCAGTGGACTGCGTCTATCTGTAAGCGTACCGTTGTGACATCGAAGTCCACTCAGGTTCTCCTGTACTCCTGTGGCGGTGGCGTAATCCAAATCTGCGTTTTATTTTAACAAACATCGAAAATTAAAAATATATGGAAAGTGAAAATGTTCAACATCAACCGAATAAGGATTGGACCTACAACTAATATGTTTTGTATAACATAAATGCAATAAGTAGTTGTGTATAGCCAAATATTAATATATATTATTATGTAGGAAATATTTAATATTTTTATTTCTTCGCTCTGGTAACAAGACAAAGCACGGCGTTGAGTTTTACCTCACAGCATGTCGATTTATTTTTGCTTCATTCTGTATCCCGCACAAAACAGGATAGACAGCCATCGGCTTACCTGGCATCCTAATGTTAATACACGAGTATATAAGGTCGGGGCAAAAGTATTTTCATATTGTTCATACAAAGGATTTTTTTTTTAGGTATATTTTTTATTTACTTATAGTATGTATGTGCAGTTTTCATCGTTTCCATCTTTTGGGTAGTGCCGTGTTATGTAGTAGTTTATGATCAACATCCAGTTCTTCAGCAATGTCGTAGCTACTAATATGTCGATCTTGCTCTACTTTCTCAAAGATTCGCATTGATTTTATCTGTGACAGAGCAAACGAACCTCATCTTTTACACTATAATTTCCAGGTTTGGAACGCTTGAATCACATTTGTGCTACTCTTATTGATACCGCATTAGGTCCGTCAACCGCACAAATTTTATTCGCGGCGTTCGTCGCATTTTACCTTTTTTGTATAATAATAAAACTTTAAAATGTACCGAATTTCTTCGTCACATACGTTCATTTTGCCTGCTTGAAAATTTATTGAAAAATGTCGGAAACTCATTTTTTTTATTTATTGCATCTTCAAAATGTCACATTTAATGGTATTAAAAGCCAGTCAGTTACATTCAGTACAGCCAAAGAGATTTGATTACTAATAATACATTCAAAATAAGAAAATACTTTTGCCCTGACCTATTTTTCCCCCCGAGTGGGAATCGAACCCACAACCGTCGCGTACAGCACGATTGTGCTCCAGCGCCACCATTTCGGTTTCGATGGCTTCAACAATATTTTCGATTCATCAAAACTACATATAATTTGGTGTAACAAAGATGTATTTACACTTTTTGAAATATTATATCAATCTAATTTTATTAATAGTCATTCCCTGTATATTAACGTCATATTTATTTATTTTTAAATATTTTTTTAATTTAAAAAAAAAATATAAACTAATCGATGTCGTAGATTAATGAAGAATGAGTGATACATTTCTAATATACATTTATCATATATTAACATTAAAAAACTTATCTATAAACATAATATCGTTATAAACTCAACGTGGAGCGATGATATCAACTGATATGATCACATGATAACAATTTTACAATCGCAAGTGTTTTGTAGTTAAAGTAAAAAAGAAGCAAAATTCAAGACAGAGATTATTTCAAAAATTTTATATTTGGTTTTTAATATTTATCCAAATTTTCTTTCTTTTTATTTACTATCTTTTCCTGTACTGTTCCCTGAATGGGAGGAACGTAAAAATGACCATATTTTAGCTTTACGCTACAATTTTTGTGACAAAAATGATTACAATTATTGTAACACAAATTTAGGAAATATATATAATGATAGACAAAAATTGTCAATGGTTTAACCAGCTCCTATCAAAAAGTTGCCTGTGTATTTGAAAAAATATTTTCCGATATTCCAGTTTCCACAACCGATACACTTATATTCTCCACAACCATCGTTAAATCATTACTTAAGGAGAGCGTACACAAATGTAATGTAGATGTTATATTTCAATAAGTGAGTTCAAAAGACATCTTTAAGATATTTAACTCCCTAGATATCAAGAAAACGTCAGATCTATGGAGAAAAAAAAATCAGCTTCATGGTGTGTCCCGCACACAGCAATGTAGGCAGAGGGAACCTAGTGTTAAGACACTCCTTTCCCCACTTTCCGCTGACTTCTGGAGGCTTTGGGATAATGCAACCAGTACTAAATCAATCTTTGTCCTGCAAATTAAGTACAGATTAAAATTTGTACCTAATGGTTCTTTTCTGTGACACAAATACAATAAGTATTCAATTTTTGAAAAATAATTTTGGAATTTTCCTTTATACGTGCCGTAAAATTTAATTTTTTAACAAATTTTGTAATTGTATATCAACGGGAAGTACCTTATAGTTATGATAGAGAATGCGACAAAAAACGATATAAACCCTCATATTTCATCGTCATTTGATTGCGATGATTTAGAAGATAGATTTTTTGTGCTCTAAGGGAATATAGACTTGAACATTGAGGTATCTAACCTTTAACCGATCTTGTACAAAATAGTCTTGACAGACGGACAGACGGACAAACAACAAAGTTATCTTATAAGAATTTTGAGGTATGTACCCTAAAATACCCTTGGCACATACATACATGCAACATACAGGTGCAATAGTGCAATGTCGGTACGTGTCGCTTGTAAGTTATGAAATAATACTGCGGGATATTTTTATAAACAGTGTCAGAGCATTTTTTTCTTGAGACACAGTTTTTTAGAGGTTGCTCCCAAAAGTTATTTTTTTATACGTTTCTTAAAAAAATATTAATAACATAAACGAACGAACGGACTGAAGAACCTATTCAAAATATTTCTTTGAATATTAAGTCATTCTTTATCACTGTGTTAAATAATTACGAATTAAGCTAGACTGTTACGAAGGTAATCTTCACCAACAATTCAATTTAGTTTACTTTGTAGTCAGTACTATGAACAATTGTACTTTAAAAATACGTAAATTTATCAACAGTCAAATAAATAAGACGTTTCTAAAGTCATTCTTTTGCCCAGAATCTTGCCAGCGCGATTCAGAAAACGACGTTTTATGCACAGCGCCATCTATTGGACTTACAATTGAACTGTAACCATTCGAACATTGTTAGAAAAATACTACTATGTTTATGTTAAATTTATTATAAGTATAGATTACGCTTACATGACGTAATTAACGTTTAGCAAATAATAACTCAACAATATGTTTTATGCATTATCCACATTCATTATCATATGTAGTCAATAGATATCATTGCGTATGTTTCTTTTTTTTTTCAAATATAAGTATCTTTAAAACTTTAAGTACAGTATTTTTTGATTGAGCGTAGCGGTAACCTTTCCAACCTATAAAAAATATTTTTTTTATGCAAAGCGCCATCTATTTAGATGCGCCGTCTATTTAGATTTAAAATTAAGGACAGTTTAAAAATGCTGTTTTTATGTTAAATTTCACCTAACATAAAATTATATTAACCAAAAACGATGTTGTGCTAGTGTATTAAAATGATTAATATTCGTCCCGTCGTAATTAGTGTTTAACTCCACAGAATGTTTTTTGCGTTATCAAGATTCGTTAGTACCTACTATTGGTCAATAGATAGCGTTCTTGTATCCATTTTTTAATNTACTTTTTACGTGATACGTGTTGACATAAACAGATAAACAGACAAACAGACAAACAGAAAAAAAATCCAAAAATGTTGGAAATGGATTCTGTTAATTATCCTTTAACACCCTAGCCTCCTATTTTTTTTTATTATTTTCAATGTACAGAAACGACTTTTCTACAGATTTATTATAAGTATATAGATTTGGTACGGGTTATGTGCATCATATTTATTTGTACCGTAGTACTTAAGAGTGTTACCCGACCGCTGCCTTCTAACCATCACATCCCACTATATAGATATACACTGTATAGGTTGCGACACTAGTCAAGATTAATACGATATTATAAATATGTACATTGTATTGTTCATAATTAACTATGTTATTTATGTGTATTGCCAAGCATATTATATTATTATTAATTTTTTATTTATTTATTTTACAACTTATATCCAAGGTACATACTGTTACAAACCGGCCAAGTTCTAGTCGGTTATGGCGCACAAAGATATCTGTACCATTATCTATAAAAACTGCTATGGAATTACGTTTGTTAGATGGTAGCTCGTATTAAATACTTATTTTATTCTTATATTTAGTATTTGTTGTTAAAGCTGCAACAGAAATAATTTATTTGAAAAAATTCAACTCTCTAACTATCACAGTTTATGAGATACAGCCTAGTGACAGATGGACATTTGAATAACAAACACAAAAAACGACTTATTAAAAGCCAGTGCAGTTTTTCCATGCTTATTTTACCTAGATCCATTATACCTTACACAGTAAAATCAAGACGCGAGACGTTCTAAGAGTTAAATTTTATGGGGCAGTGTAGTCAATAAAACTAATTTTTTTGTCAAGAGTATATTGTAACAGTACATATAATATATTATCTAATTGATTTGTTTACATATGAATGTCGAAAACAGTCGTAAGAGTTTCATTGCGTTTCAAATGTCTAAGCTGTTCCTGTTTCGTATTTTTCTTTAGATACTACTCTGCAAGCCTCTTTAGTAAATTCCGGCCAAATGAATTTCTTACTGTCCAAAAGTTTGGATACACTAATGAACTTATCAATAGCGGCCTTGGCATCAGCGGAGAGAACTTTTGTTCTGGACAAAATCCAAGCAAAGTCTGAAAAAAACCAGGTATATATTTAGTAAAATTGTTTTAAAATGTCTATAGGAGTTAAACATAGTCCCAATCTCTGGCAATTTTATATCAGAAACTAATATCTCATCAATCAACTCTAAAATTGACAAATTCTTTTTATTTTGTGTATTCCATTTTTTGAGGAAGATATAGGCTAAAATTTCATGTACATATATATATTATTATTACTCTCATTTATGGAATCACTCTGCCAAGTAGTAATTACAGGTTTTGGATTCGTTTGAAGGACGAGCCAGAAGATTAATCAAACATAAAAAAATATATATTTCTATAAGGACGTGGGCAGGTAAGCAGTGGGTAAAAGCCACGAGTTAGAGAACTAAAATATAGTGTGATTACACTTTTTTGGCTTTTGAACAACATTTTTGGAAAAATTCTAAAAATAAAAAAATATTAAACCTTTTTAATATGTCATACAAAGCTATCTTTATAGCTAAACAATATGTATAATACATACATACATATATACTTCTAAATGTGTAAATATAAACTATATCAAAACAGAATCACTCACTAATGTCATTATTTTACTGGCCGGTTATTAAAGAACTGCATTGGGCTTGGCCGCCTTGTAATGTCGAAAAGGAATGATAGAAGAATGATTTAAATCTAACTAACCCCACACACAACTGCTAATATCTAAAGAATCACGTAGCAGCTTTGTGTGCAATGCAAAATAGAATCAGATTTATGCTCTTTGCAGCATATAGCTGGCTTCCAGGATAGACAGAGAGAATCTAGTAATTAAGACATTCTGTTATCCTTTCCGCTCAAATTCAAAACATTACGCGTTAAATGTCGGAACTCAATGTTATATATTGATACCTCGAGGGAGTTGAATCGGAAACCGCCGCGCGTACAGTCAGCTACCCCACTGCGTCACGATGGCCTCTAAATATTAAATAATATAATAAAAATATCTTACCCTGACGGCTTTGTGAATCTTTGTCACATTTGCAGTAGTAGCCGATGCAGTAGTTATCGTAGTCGATCGCTAAGATGTTGAAAATGCTATCAGATATTGAGCGTCCAGCTGGAAAAATACTTTATGATAGATATTGCACTTATAAAATATATATTTTTTTAGATAAAATATAAAAGTTAGAGAATTTCAATGATTTCCAAAGACACGGGTTCAAATATCGCTGTTTTCAACTTTTTGTACGTTTGTTAAATAATATATTTCTATCATGAATGTGGTAGAGAGTACAGTTTTAGCTTCACACTGTTCTTCGCACATTGCAGAACAACGCAGAACTTGATGTCAAGACATCCAGTTCCCCGTTTTTTCAACAAATTCTGAAGACATTGCATGTTAAGTGTTGAAACTCAACGTCCCGCTTTGCATTGACATCAGAACGAAGAAATAAAATATTAAATATTTAATTTCCTCAAGTGAAAACCGAACTTCCGACCTTTCGCGATTACGGTCACACACTGTTCCCCTGAGCTACGACTGGCCTCAGAAGAACTTCAATTGGAGGAACACTAAAATATGATAAAAATAAAGAGATATGTAAATTGTACATCTCCATCAAAAATGAATCATTGAAATTTTATTGGTTTCAGTAAAATTTTACGAATACTTCGAATCCAATCGAGTATTTTTACAAAGTCGAATATCTTCGCACTAGTCACAGTTCCTATACGATAAAGGAATTTTAAACAAATGCGCAAAATTTTCCACTGTTGCCGAACTTTTGTCAGGATCAGGGTCGCTATCTAAAGTAAGTATATTAATTAATGGAATATTGAACTCTGGCCAACAATAACTGCGTATATTATAACAAGAACACCGGGTATTATCTATTTATTTCACCATAGGGATCAGACTGTTGTAGCATTTTATTCCCTTAGTTTCATTCTTTTGCTTCATGATTTGTCCCGCATGTAGCAGGGTAGGCAAAACCTTCCCACTTTCGGGACTTTGCGTGTTGCGTGGCGAAACTCAACGCTTTTTGTTTCCCATTAGTGAGTATCAAACCTACAAACGTTGTGTATACATTTATATCTTAGGTATATTTATTAATTACAGATAATGTTTTATTTGACGAGGCCAGTCGTGGCGCAGCGGCACGAGGTGTGACGGTAAAACCGACTGGTTGTGGGTTCGATCCCCACTCGAGGAGATGAAATATTTATTTAAATTTATATTTTCATTTCTTCGCTCTGGTGTCGAAGTTAAGCGCGGCGTTGAGTTCTGCCACTCAACACGCAGTGCCTCCAGAATTCGGCAGAAAGTGCGAAACGGAGTGTCTTAACACTAAGTTCCCTCTGCCTACCCTGCTGTGTGCGGGATACAGCGTGAAGCTAAAAAAAATGTTTTATTTAAGTGTGTATGACTATAAACGTGTCTGGTTGTGGGTTCGATCCCCACTAGACGACATGAAATATTCACTTAAATTTAAATTTTGCACATCTTCGCCCTCGTGTCACTGTCACTCAATACGCAATGCCTCTTGAATCAGGCGGAAAGTGGGGAACGAGGTGTCTAAGCACAAAAGTCTGTCTACCCTTCTGTGTACAGGATACAGTTGAGGCTAAAAAAAAAAGAGAATGTAACATTACTTACGACCATACGGGAACTCGAAGAGAATTTTGCCTGATTTTCCAGCATTTGGAGCTGGTCTACCTGTTCCATCAATATTGTACGCCCTGTTGTTGCGAACAAAATAGTTTTTTACTTTTTTCCATTTCCTACGAGCGTGTATTCAGCGTGGCCACATACGCTTCCTTCTTCAGCTGGGTGGTTGTATCTCGCGACTTCATACCATATGCTTTGTCCGAACTATAATCATGACATTTTAATATAGTTCCGCCACTCAACACGCAATGCCTACACAATTCAGCGGAAAATGAGAAAAGGAATGTCTTAACACTAGGTTCTGCCTACCCTGCTGCGTGCGGGATACAGCGTTAAGCTAAATAATGTAGACGACGACGATTGTAGATTCGCCTCTCACCACGCAATGTATCGAAAATTGGGCGATGGTGCGTGTGCACACTATTGCTCTTTTTTAAAATTATGGAAATTTAAAATGTTTGCCCTTCCCTATCCGTGTAATTTTCAAATAACAATAGTAACAAGTCAGTTATAAACAAAACGTAAGAAAAATAACTGCATTAACTAAATTAATATATCCACTCGAGTATCATCCAAAAAAAAAACATTTATCAAAATCCATTTATTAAAAGTTACAATGAAACAAGGAATAGGGCATACATATACGCGCTAAAAACATAACCCTCTTTTTGGGCTTCGCCGCAGTCGGGTATGAATATAAAAACATCGGAAGATTATTTACAAGCCAAAAGTTTTTACTACCTACATTTTTTTTACACAGTTACATCTACGGGTAAAATCCGGATCAATGTGTTTAAATAAATACATTTGAGAAAAGATAAGTCTAGAAGGAGTGCAAAGTGTGCGAAGGATATATTATAAGATTGATAAGTAGATAGGCACGAAACACAATTAATTTTCGCATTTTTTCATTGGGGCTAAAATAAAATAAAAATCAGCTTATAATTATTAAGAAAAAAAGTAATAAGAGAAAATAAATAAGAGTCTACCCGTCATGTTTACTATTGAAGTATCCGCCATTTGGCCTTGGCAGTCATATTGGGTTTGCCAATTATTTAGATTGCCATAATTTAGATATCATCAGAACGCGAGAGAGCTCACTTAAAACTGGTAAAAAGTAGACTATTATTGGAAAAGGATTTTAAAACACTAACAAACAAAAACATAATCAATATAAATAACTTGTTACTTAAAATATCTAAATTATTTAATATATACACTTGGGGTCACTCCTGGCGCAGCGGCACGAGGGTTGACTGTAAAACCGACTGGTTGTGGGTTCGATCCCCACTCGAGGAGATGAAACATTTACTTAAATTTATATTTCCATTTCTTCGTTCTGGTGTCGAGGTTAAGCACGGCGTTGAGTTCTGGCACTCAACACGCAATGAGTTCGGCAGAAAGTGGGGAACAGAGTGCCTTAACACTAGGTTCCCTCTGCCTACCCTGCTGTGTGCGGGATACAGCGTGAAGCTAAAAAAAATATCGATTACCGAAAAGGTGGTGGTGTTTTTCATTGATACATTTGATATATTCTTAAACTGTATACTTTTATAAAAGTTGCGCTGGTCATGGCAAAATCAGGGCATTTAAAAAATTAAATAATAATCAAACTCCATACAATATAATTTACTTACAGAGTTAAACTGAAAATTGTCAACAGTTTTGATATCTGGACAGCAATTGGCCGAGACCGAAGCGATGAGGCCTAGTGCAGCTATCAAAAACATATTGTATTAGTGACTTATACCGAAAACTTTTACAGATATGTGAAGGAATTGCGTAGTTGCGAAAAAGATCTTTACTTTATATAGGCATTCCAGTTGCAGGTTACGAATGTAATAATATGTTAGGTTATCACAATTATTTTATGTCTCTTTGTATTCTTGTATAAAATAGGTCTTATCAAGTCGTTTGTCACTACCGGTCTTTTAATGCATCGTTTTCGAGATAATATATTTTCAAGTCGATAGCACTTGTTTGTGCATCTTAGCGAGTAATTAAATATAAAGCTGGTCAAGAGCGCATCGGACTCGCCCACTAACAATTCGGTATCAATTTCATGATGAAGTCATAAGTGCTACGATACTTAACTGGAAGTACGACTTATACAAGTTAAAATAAAATAATTCACAATACCGAGAGCCCGTTCTCCTTCTCCGGTTGACAAGAGATTTTTTCCATTCCTATCATAATAAGGTAAAGGGTATCTTTCAGATCTCTCAGTACTGGTGTCACCTTGATGTTTTTAATCAAAACGGAATGTACTGCTCTTTGCGAAGAGTATATCCCGGAGTATATATCTCATAGGACGTAGGCATCGTTTATGGAACTTCTTAGAGTACACAGCAAGTTCCGATGGATTCTTACTTAGTTTAGTGATACTACTATCGCACCAAAGTGATTTATCGGGATCTTGTCTACTATCAGGCGATTGCGCTTATCTGGATCCCATCTGGCCCCGTTTACTAGCATTGAAGCCATAGTGTGGATTTTGTTTTGTACAAGATTCCCTATACGCGTCGAAAGTCTCTGTTGAACTTCATAGGTTGCTTCCGTTGTACTTGTGATAGCCGTATCGCCGTCCAAACCAAACTGTTTCACTATCCATGTCGTTATACCACTCCGGGAACACCGTAGACCCGCTGCATCTTCTAAATTTCCTGAATCCGATGATGTGGATTTCAGAGTACTATCCAAGTATATAGCCCTTCCAGCGTTCTATCCTCCATTATTACCCGCGTGTATTTTGCGGTTACCACTATGGGCTAGTTGGTAGGTGTGTTGAATTTGAGGTTTCCTGTTGTCCCTGTATTCTCTTTCATTTTATTTCATCAAATTACCTTGTGAACAAATTCCAACTTCCCTTCCTTTCTAAAGTAAAAAAAATGGACAGGCACAAGTTGGGCTCGCCCCCTGACGGTTCCGTACAAAAATTGGAGGTCTCGAGCCTTTTCTGAAATTCAAGCATAGCTTAGCCAAAGCACTTTCATCGGAAACCTCAATTGAACTAGTGGCTTTAATCCTTAAAAGCTATAATTAATTAAATAACCCACTAAGGCTATAATGTGTGTGAAAAAACTTTAAATATAAAAGTAATGAAATTGTTAATGAATTGTAAAAAATTGTAAACAGCTTACTTTTATCACTTAATTTGGACTTTTGTTAATAGGTAATTATTTGAATATATTCTTGTTAAAAACATAAATTTTGAAAATATGACTACACAAGATGGGACCATAATATTTTCATTTTTATAACAAAATAAAATCCAAATAGAAATCAAAAGTTTTTGTTCCGTTTTAAATCAATCAAAAAATCAATCAAAAATCAAAAAATCAATTATATATTACAAAAATATATAGAATTAAATTCTTAGGGGACTTAGTTTCTCAGTCATTTTCAAATATATTTTTTTTAACTTCCATTTATTATTATATATTATCCTAAAGATGATTCTTCTTTATCGTAATCACTTTAGAGACAATCTTGATAAATGTCTTTTTCGAATAAGTCCTCTTCATCAGTCGGCTCTTCGGTAGACGTTAGTATAGTTTTGAATTTATTTTTTTAGATACAAATCACTACTACTTTCGTAGATTCATAGTCCAAAATATATTCTCCATTTAATAAAAATCATAAAATAAAACACCTAATTTGTTAATCAATAGGACACTATGACTATTATGGGTGTCGATACACCCAGGAAGCAAGCGTAGGCGTAAGGCTATTATTTTTTTGAATTTAACCACAAATTGACACCGGAAACCGAAAAACTATATAGTCACCGGTACGCTATTAATTTATATGTCTTTTTTTAAGTAAATGTAAAAATATGTTTTTTTTTTTCAGAAAATCATGAGGCCGTAAATCTGAGTATACGGTTTGAATTTCAACTCGATATTTCCAAGTATTCCTGAGATAAAGTCTCTCGCCAGACAGACAGATAGACGAGCAACAAAGTGATATTATAAGGGTTCGTTTTTTGCTTAAAAAATTCGAAGTTCTAAAAAATCATCATTATCATCATATATCGTTATATTTCATAAATTAAAACATAACTATTTGTAAAGTTATATTTTAATTATATTTCTTTTATTGAAATAAAATAAAAGAGAGAGAGAGAGAGGGATTAAAAGAAATATGCATATTTCATAAAATTATTTCTGTATTTATTTTTAGGTTATATTGCCGATTACACTTATGTACTGAAAATACTAATGATTCCATAATTCCATAATCTTTAAATTGTTTAAACTTTATCACACGTTTTTATAGTTATTTTAAGCTTCAATTTTACAAGCCTCGTCGCTGAATTTAGGCCACTCGAATTGTTCAGCATCCAATACTTTGCATTCCTTTAAATATTTGTCAACGGCTGCCTTCGATTCGGGGGAGAGATTTTTAGATCTAGCGAGGATCCAAGCAAATTCTGCAATAATAATTTAAACTATATATTTTTTTAATAAATAAATAAATAAATATAAAATAGCCTTTATTTCTGATAGCAATCCATTACGAATATATTAATTAAATAATTAGTATTATCAAAATATTACATTATACAAAAATTACGAGAACTATGTGATTTATGATGATTTCGCAATTTCTTGAACAAATTCATGATTACGATTTGTTTATGTTATGTATGTATTTGTATTATGTAAAATGTTTACAAAATACATGTTTTACAATTTTACGTTTTTTTACGTTATAATCAAAGGCAAAAATTTTAAGAGTTAAATACTTATTTAGAAAACGTATAAAAATTTTTTTTTTTTTAACGCATGGCTTAGTGGTCAGAGCGCCTGGTCGGTTTCCAGGAGGCGCGGGTTCGAGTCCCGCTGCGTTCAAATTTTTATACGTTTTCTAAATAAGTATTTTTCTTTCCTAAGTGTGGAATAACACTTTAAAAATGTTTAAAAAATTTTAAGAGTTATTGGATCTCGAACATGCTCTTTTTGGAAACCAACCATCTCACACATCTGTCGTTTTTTTCAATGTTTCTTTTCAGTAATATTACAAATATTATTGATATTAATATGAATAATTTATTGAAAATATAAAAAAGTCTAAAAAAGAAATGGTGCAAAATTATTTTAAAAATTAAATTAAAATTAACATGTAACTTTTTACTTTGAATAAAATGATTTGAATTTTAAATCACTCTGTTGTCTCCATAATCTAAAATATTTGGATGAAAACGAAATATGCAGTAATATAATTTTTAAATTATGTGATATTCTATTGTATTTATATATACCTTGTGGTTTTTGTGAAGTTTCATCATATTTGCAGTAATATGCTATAAGATATTTGTCATAGTCGATAGCTAATATATTCAAAATGCTATCACTCAACGCGTCTCCCGCTGAAATAAAATACTTTCTATTAATTTAAGATAAAAAGGTGCAATAATATCAGCAAGTTGTATTTTTTTTATTAAGTACAAAATTTAAATTTATAAAGTAAACAAGTACTAACTATTCAAATTTCCTTCCAATAAAATTAAATGTAGTTTAATTTAGCTTTAAGACGTATCCCGCATATAGTAGGGTTTTGAGAAATAACGCGGAATTCACGAAACTTTCGTCGCTCTTTATTTTGTTATCAGAGCGTAATATAAATACTAATTTATGCTTCAATTTGTTCAAAATGTAATACTGAGACTGTAAATTGACAAAATAATAATTTAAAATGAATTAGAATTCTCCAATAAGACAAATAATAATAGTAGTACCCATTTTATTCTGAATTCAAGAGAAGAGTAATATGATTATTTTATTAAATTACCTCCATGATGTATACTGTGGGCCACTTTTCCTGCTTTCCCAGCGTCAGGGGCAAGTTTTGCAATACCTTCAATGTATACACCTTTCTTATTGACAACGTGATAATTTTTCACTTTAATCTCATCTCCTTCTAATTTGTATTCCGCGGAACCACATTCACCGACGTCTATTCCTGCATTAGGGTACCGTGCTACTTCATACCAAATGCCTTGACCATACTGGAAAGAAATCAATTTCGAGTTATTATTTTGTTGACGCGATAAATTTCACTATGGAAAGCATACTAAGCAATAATAGTTTTTTGTTCAAGTTAAATTTTAGGTTTTCCACGTCTCCCTTATAATTCTGAAAATACGTAATGTACTAGGTAGCGATACCTAATGTTAAGTTTAACAAAACGAAAGTGGAAAGCAATAATATTCAAAATTATTAAATTTTCCTCCAGATGTTCAGTTTTCAATCTTCTGTTTCATGACGTGGATTCCAATTAATATATGAGAACAAATGTCCAGAGATATTGAGAGACTGTATATATATAATATATTATATGTATACCGGAAAATATAAAAGACGTGAATTAAATAAAAAAATATGCTATTTAGTACAACTTACAGATGTAAAATTAAAATTTTCAACCGGCTGCACTTCTGGACAAGAATTGGCAGCGGCGGACACAACTAAAAGTAAAAAAGCAAAGCGGTACATTGTGTTGTACGTTGATCTTACTCTTAAATTATCTTTTATCCGACTAATTCAATTAGATGCAGAGTTCTCCTTTTATACTCCTCCCGGTCCCGATTTGTCTAATACAAGGTTAAGTTCTCGCTAATATATTAGTATACTAGTGGACCCGGACGCGGCTTCGCCCGCTTATTAAATATTAATATATAATAACTATACCAATGCTTATTAAATATATTTATGAAATTGTTAAAAAATTAAATTAAATTAGCTTCACGCTGTATCCCGCACACAGCAGGGTAGGCAGAGGGAACCTAGTGTTAAGACACTCCGTTCCCCACTTTCTGCCGAATTCTGGAGGCATTGCGTGTTGAGTGGCAGAATTCAACGCCGCGCTTAACCTCGACACCAGAGCGAAGAAATGGAAATATAAATTTAAGTAAATATTTCATCTCCTCGAGTGGGGATCGAACCCATAACCAGTCAGTTTTGCAGTCACACCTTGTGCTGCTGCGCCACGACCGGCCTCAATTGAAATTGTTTTCAGTTTTTAATAGGATTGTTAAGAAAATATAAGCCTAAATGACCATAATAATCCGAAAAAAAATAATAAGTATAGAAAATTCTTATTATTAGAAAAAATATCGAACTAATTTGAATGGACAAAAATAATAAGTAAACGTAACCAAAATAAAATATTTATAAAAAAAACTAAACAAAACCAGCTACATTATCAAGATTATCAAAGTAAATTAAATATTTAAAAGTATTAAAATTGAATGTGTTGTGCTATGTTTTTGTAAGTGCATGTGGTTATTTACATAATACTCAAGTACAATAAAAAATAATTTTATATTTTTTGTCTCTGTCTGTCTGTCTTTCTATTTCCCCGAGCTAATGTCCAGAACAACTTTCAGTGATCGATTTTACTGATTTATTCGGGAAAAATCTTTTTACACGTTTTCCTTTTATTAAGTGTATAACAACGGTATAGGTAACATAACTGAAATAACTAACCATTCTTTCCTCAATACTTAAATAATATTATGCCGATGTCGTGCAGGGCCGAAACTTACACCACACCAAAAAATTAATGAAAATCTAACTAATCTACTACTCGAATAAGCGAAGAACCAAAGATAAATATAAATTAATAATAAACAGAAAATAGCCACATAAAAATTAACAGAAGATCGAAAATGTATAAAAATTTACAAAATCGTCAACGTCGTCTGCCCGTTCGGCTCGGTCATAATGTGCGGTTCGTAGGCTGACTCATTTTCAATCAGTGATATCTCCTTCAGTATTTATTAGAATGATGTACAGTGAAATATAATTTTAATCTAGGTGAAATGCTAAAGGTGACTATTATATTTATTTTGATAAGGATTGAATACGAAATTATAGAAAATACATTAACAATAATCCAAAAAAAATAATTAAATATATTAAAATGGTTACTGTGGCTCAATCTTCAGTGATAAACATGTATCATCGTGGACTTTTTAATAGATTTTTTAAAAGACAATATTTTTGTAGAACATAGTTTTTATATGTCTCATAAAGTTGAGTCAGCGCACCTTTTCTTAAAACGACATAATTCCTTGTTGCCTAGCAACGATTGGTTAGCGACGGTTGTTATTAACATGGCAGAATAAATTACATGTCAAATTGAAACGTATTTTAATATCTTAGTATATATCGAGAATATTACAAATATGAGAAAAAAAAGTAACCTATGTTCATCCGAAGACCCTCTAGTAAATCTGTATAAGTATTTTATCACAATTGAATTGGCAGTTTGGTCCTGATAGCGTAAAAGAAAGACAGACAGACAGACAGACTGAGTTACTTTCGAATTTATAATATAGGTATGGATGAACAGCTGGTTCAGATAATATCTATATACAGAGTGTTAACAGTACTTATCCATTTTAGCCCCATGTAAGTTTGGCAATTTTCTTTGTTTTTCAAATAGCTTAATAATTTACCTATAAAATATATTAATCAATATGGGAGTTCTTTCAAGTTTCACCGTATATTCTGCGTTGAGTTTCTCTCTTTAGAAGCCTATGTATTATCAATAACGATAAGATAAATAGTACAATACAATCTTTTGGTCAAGTTAAAGTTAAAGTTCATTTAGATAAACCTTATTAGAGTAATTTTTTATAAAATTTCTTCAGCTTCATGCTATATTCTGAATATAGCAGGGTCAGCAAAAGGAAGTTGTTAAGACATTCAACTCTCCACTTTCCGTTAAATTCTGTCGGACTATAGACGCGACGCGACACTTGTGGCTCTGCGTCACGACTGGCTAGGGCAAGTCCTTACGATATGAAAATATTTTAAATATTATAAATATTAAACTATACTAATATAATAAAGCGGAATAGTTTGTTAGTTTGTTTAAACTCTAAGATCTCGAAATTGGACAAATAGATCCTATTTGTCCGATTTATTTTCTTTTTGTTTTGTGTGAAATCTACATTCTGTTTGTAAGTGGTATAGGCTATATAACATTATGGTGTAAGTTCTAGTTAGCCTTAAATTACGAAATAACAATAACAAGGATCGCTATCGAATTGCATTTAGCGCGTGCGCTGCAGAAATAGTTAATTATATATCAATATGCTGTATGACAAAAATGTTTAATTTTATTAGTTCTAAAAAAAATCTGGGACAACATATATCTATCTTTTATAAATAAGTCACAATAAGGCATTTTGTGACAAATAATAATTAAAAATTGTAAGGCGATATTTCATTGATTTTCAGTTCACAATTATATTGAAACTTACGAGTGAAAGTTATTTCATCATCAAGAAAATTTAACGAAGATAATCTTTATAGCATATAATTTGGACCTATACTTTTCGAGAAAAAGTAAAGTTAAAATAATTCACGCTCTGTTTACGACCGCAAGCCTAGGCTCGAGTCCCGCGAGGGTAGCTGAATTCTTAAGGAATTGCGTATTGAGTGGCGGAACTCAACACCGCCCTTTGCCTTACCAAGTGAGGAATTGAAAATATTAAATATGTTTTCCCCCTGAGTGGAAATTGAATCCACAACCGTCGCGTACACTAGCACGCTTGTGCCCCAGCAACACCACTGACGGCTTCAACAATATTCTCGATGCATGAAAACTACATATCACTTGGTGCAACAATGACGTATTAAAACTTTTTGAAATATTATAAGGATATGCAATCTAATTTTATTAAAAGTCATTTCCCGTATAGTAACGTAATATATATATATATATATATATATATATATATATATATATATATATATATATATATATATTACGTTACTATACGGGAAATGACTTTTAATAAAATTAGATTGCATATCCTTATAATATTTCAAAAAGTTTTAATACGTCATTGTTGCACCAAGTGATATGTAGTTTTCATGCATCGAGAATATTGTTGAAGCCGTCAGTGGTGTTGCTGGGGCACAAGCGTGCTAGTGTACGCGACGGTTGTGGATTCAATTTCCACTCAGGGGGAAAACATATTTAATATTTTCAATTCCTCACTTGGTAAGGCAAAGGGCGGTGTTGAGTTCCGCCACTCAATACGCAATTCCTTAAGAATTCAGCTACCCTCGCGGGACTCGAGCCTAGGCTTGCGGTCGTAAACAGAGCGTGAATTATTTTAACTTTACTTTTTCTCGAAAAGTATAGGTCCAAATTATATGCTATAAAGATTATCTTCGTTAAATTTTCTTGATGATGAAATAACTTTCACTCGTAAGTTTCAATATAATTGTGAACTGAAAATCAATGAAATATCGCCTTACAATTTTTAATTATTATTTGTCACAAAATGCCTTATTGTGACTTATTTATAAAAGATAGATATATGTTGTCCCAGATTTTTTTTAGAACTAATAAAATTAAACATTTTTGTCATACAGCATATCGATATATAATTAACTATTTCTGCAGCGCACGCGCTAAATGCAATTCGATAGCGATCCTTGTTATTGTTATTTCGTAATTTAAGGCTAACTAGAACTTACACCATAATGTTATATAGCCTATACCACTTACAAACAGAATGTAGATTTCACACAAAACAAAAAGAAAATAAATCGGACAAATAGGATCTATTTGTCCAATTTCGAGATCTTAGAGTTTAAACAAACTAACAAACTATTCCGCTTTATTATATTAGTATAGTTTAATATTTATAATATTTAAAATATTTTCATATCGTAAGGACTTGCCCTAGCCAGTCGTGACGCAGAGCCACAAGTGTCGCGTCGCGTCTATAGTCCGACAGAATTTAACGGAAAGTGGAGAGTTGAATGTCTTAACAACTTCCTTTTGCTGACCCTGCTATATTCAGAATATAGCATGAAGCTGAAGAAATTTTATAAAAAATTACTCTAATAAGGTTTATCTAAATGAACTTTAACTTTAACTTGACCAAAAGATTGTATTGTACTATTTATCTTATCGTTATTGATAATACATAGGCTTCTAAAGAGAGAAACTCAACGCAGAATATACGGTGAAACTTGAAAGAACTCCCATATTGATTAATATATTTTATAGGTAAATTATTAAGCTATTTGAAAAACAAAGAAAATTGCCAAACTTACATGGGGCTAAAATGGATAAGTACTGTTAACACTCTGTATATAGATATTATCTGAACCAGCTGTTCATCCATACCTATATTATAAATTCGAAAGTAACTCAGTCTGTCTGTCTGTCTGTCTTTCTTTTACGCTATCAGGACCAAACTGCCAATTCAATTGTGATAAAATACTTATACAGATTTACTAGAGGGTCTTCGGATGAACATAGGTTACTTTTTTTTCTCATATTTGTAATATTCTCGATATATACTAAGATATTAAAATACGTTTCAATTTGACATGTAATTTATTCTGCCATGTTAATAACAACCGTCGCTAACCAATCGTTGCTAGGCAACAAGGAATTATGTCGTTTTAAGAAAAGGTGCGCTGACTCAACTTTATGAGACATATAAAAACTATGTTCTACAAAAATATTGTCTTTTAAAAAATCTATTAAAAAGTCCACGATGATACATGTTTATCACTGAAGATTGAGCCACAGTAACCATTTTAATATATTTAATTATTTTTTTTGGATTATTGTTAATGTATTTTCTATAATTTCGTATTCAATCCTTATCAAAATAAATATAATAGTCACCTTTAGCATTTCACCTAGATTAAAATNACACTAGAAATAGGCATAATCTTGGTGCACCTGTAACTCGGTTGCATCGAATCCGTAATTCTTTTATGGGACAATGTGTACGCTTTTACAATAGGATCCCAGAAAACGTCAGAGAATTTTCTATATCACGATTTAAAAAAATTGTGAAAAGACGTTTGTGTGTTAAAGGTTATTACCAAATTAATGATTTTGTAAATGATAACACGCCTTGGGAATGAAATGCTCGCTCCAGTCTGTTTCAAAGGTATTATTGTCACAGATAATTAAATATGTATTTGTTTAAAATTGGTTTTAAAAAATAGGTCCCGCTGAGTTTCTTGCGCCGGTTCTTCTCAGGTCTGAAGCATTAACTTTAGTGAACTGGTGGTAAATTTGACGTTCAAAAAATGAAGCATGTAACTTCTTATTTTGAATAAAATTATTTGAATTTGAATTGAATTTACTAGCGGCCCGCCCGCGGCTTCGCCCGTATAAACTTCATGGTTATTGATTAATTAACAAATTCGACTGACAACTATAATGACTTCTAATATGATTTTCATTACTTTAATTTGTAATATTTTAATATGATTGATTCTTGATTGTTTTGAATAAAAAAAGTACGACCAATGTTCATATTTGTAAAAATATACATAAAACCAATTATTTATGATACGTATATATTTTTATAACATTACGTTCTTTTTACCTATGTTATGCTTTTTAAAACTCTGTTAAATGTGCTGATGTCATTGAATAATTTAATTTATTCCTTCAGAAATAGCCTTAAATGTTAAATGATTGATTTGAAGGATTCATAATATTCTTTGTAAAATAACTGTAATGGTTGCAAATTAACTCCTGTACAGTTTTTAAATTAGTTACATATATTATTAGTTTAATGTACAATTGGTAAATATGTAGTTATTACAGAGTACACGTAGAAAGGATGTTTTTAGGCATTTTTATATAGGTTTATTTCAAACGAACGAACCGAAGAATCTATGTATTTACTTAATATTTCTTTAAAGATTAAATTGGCCTTTATTCCTGTATTGAATTAATTACGACTTAAACTTAACTGTTATGATTTATGAAGGTAAACTTCACTAACAATTCAATTTTGTTTACTTTATTGCTTGTACTCTGAACAATAGTGCTTTAAAAATATATATTTTTATCAACAGTCATATAACCAAGATGTTTCGAATGTCATTCTTTAGCCAAGAATCTTACCAGCGCGATTGTTATATAACATTCGCAGGCAAACTAATGCCTCGAGTTCATTCAAATGACGATAACGTTTTTTTTTAATGAACCGATTTTGATGAACCAAACTTTAGTAATTAAGTTGAGTTAAAAAAAAGCAATTGGTGAAAGTTTTAAGTAAATCGGTTCAGTACTTTCGGAGATTAGCATACCTTTATTAGATAGAGAGATGACCATACATACAGACAGACAGAGATATTTTTGCTTTCTATTATTCTTTTTAAGTGTCCCTCTATCTATTTCAGTCAAAACTACTAAATGTACAGACAAAATATTTTTACTGTTTTTTTATATATAGAGATTAACAATAAAAAAAATATCTATAAATATAATATCGTTATAGGCTCACGTTGAAATCAACGTGGAGCGTTATCACAAGATAACAATTTTACAATCATAAGTGTTTTGTAGTTAAAGTAAAAAAAAAACAAAATTCAAGACAGATTTTGTTTCGAAAATTTTATATTTTGTTTTTAATATTTTTCTAAATATTAAATTCCCTATCCTTTTACTTTCTGTTCCTGTTTATATTCACTAAATGGAAGGAACGTGACAATGTATTTTTTTTAACTTTACACTGTATTCCCGGCATAATAGGGTAGGCAGAGGGAACCTGGGAAGTGTTAACGTTGCAAAAAATGGAAAAAATCAGGAGAAAGTGGAGAATAGAGTGTTTTAACACTGGGCTTCCTCTGCCTAAGCTGATAGCAAAGTTATATATTATATATTCAACGTATTAAGAAATGTTGGTAAATGTTAATACACGAAGTGGTATAAAAAATTTTAAAACAAAAATAAACTTTTTTTGCGACAAAAATTATTACAATCATTGTGACACAAAATTAGAAAAAATATAATTATAATGAACTAATGGACAAAAATTGTCAATGGTTTAACCAATCTTATCAAAAAGTTGCCTGTGTATTTGAAAAAATATTTCCCGATATTCCAGTTTCCACAACCGGTACACTTATATTCTCCACAACCATCGCTAAATCATTACTTAAGGAGAGCGTACACAAATGTAATGTAGATGTTAAATTTCAGTCAGTGAGTACAAGAGACATCAAAATGTATACCTTCCTATCAATCTCACAAATATTTAACAATCTAGAATTTTTTATGGTAAGATTATCACGCGACATATCTATTGTAAACCTTAACGCGAATAAATCTTGACCAGTCAAAATTTCATGATTCAAAAAACTATCGGATATAACATGAAACAATATCTCTACGTCATATCCGCTAATAATAACTCTAGATAAAATTTGTAAGTAACATAATACATAATACACATTTACCGATTTCTATTAAAGTGACAGGGTATGTTGCAACCTACCAGATATTTTTCGAGCAATACCTTATTTAATAAGATAACAATCAGCGCGGGAATCAAAACAAAATGAGAATCGCTCACCAAATTGTGTGACTCTCTTTACTAGGGCGGTAGTGACTGTCCATAACTCATTGAATATTTGAGCACCGCGACGCCACGTGGCCTTCAACACCACACTTATGGCACGTGATAGGGGTTCTTGCCGTGAAGTCGGAGCGATTGGAAGTAGAAATTATCTTGCTTTCGGCTTTTTGGCTGAAACATTCAAATGATTACAACATTTTCGAAAAACACCAAAAGAATGAATCATTCGAATATCATTAACTACCTCCTTTTTTTCCTTCCTTTTTTTCTTTCCTTTCCTTTTTTTTAAAAGTCAACCTCACCCTCACGCGTCTACTCTAAGCTCTACGACTCTACTTTAAGCTTTAGCCTCACGTTATTGGTCAAATTACTTCACTGGTCAAATAAAAGTCTAAACACAATCTCTTAAAATTGTATCATCGTAATTCTATAATAATCAACAATTACTTTCTTTTCGATCGTTTCCTCTGAAGCTGAAGGCTGTGACTCCACACTATTGGTCAAATCATTTAAATGGTTATAAAAAAGTCAACATATTGTCTTTTTACATTAACATAATCAATTATATTGTAAACAGTAGCTACAAATAATAATATTAAAGCTAATCAATCTCTATATATTATATAATAAGACAGTAAAAATATTTTGTCTGTACATTTAGTAATTTTGACTGAAATGTATAGAGAGACACTTAAAAAGAATAATAGAAAGCAAAAATATTTTTTTTGAATTTCTTGTCTGTCTGTCTGTCGATATGTATGGTCACATTTTTCTCTGAAAGTACTGAACCAATTTCCTTAAAAGTTTTTGTCATTTGAATAAAAAGTTATCGTCATTTGAATGAACTCAAGACATAGTTTGCCTGCGAATGTTATATAGCAATCGCGCTGGTAAGATTCTTGGCTGAAGAATGACATTCGAAACGTTTGACTGTTGATAAAAATACATAATTTTGAAGCACTATTATACAATATTTTATGTAATAAAGTAAACAAAATTGAATTGTTAGTGGAGATTACCTTCATATATCACAACAGTTAAGTTTAAGTCGTAATTAATTCAACACATAGATAAAGACCGATTTGATCTTCAAAAAAATATTAAGTAAAAACATAGATTCTTCGGTTCGTTCGTTCGCTTGAAATAAATGTATATAAAAATGCCTAAAAACAGCCTTTCTACGTGCACTCTGTAATAAAAACATATTTACCAATTGTACATTTAGCTGATAAATAATATATGTAACTAATTTAAAAACTGTACAGGAGTTAATATGCAAACGAGCAGGAGTTAATATGTAGAAAGAACATAATGTTACAAAAATATATACGTGTAATGAGTAATTAGATTTATGTATATTTTATAAATATCAAATATCAACAATTGTCGTATTTTTTAATTCAAAACAATCAAAAATTCATATAGAAATTACGATAATGTCGTAAAAAAATCATATTAGAATATTACAGATTAAAATTATAAAAAAATATTTTAGAAGTCATTATAATTGTCAATCAATTCTGTTTATTAAATCAATATACACGTAGTTAAAGCGGGCGAAGCCGCAGGCGGGTCGCTAGTATAATCTATGATAATAAAATTTCTGTTCCAATCGCTTTTTTCGACATATATAAATGATTTGCCATATTTAGTTGAAAAAAATGGAATGTTTGTTGATGACATTTCATTAATTTTTATAATGAAAAGACGACAAATCGTATATGTATGATATGATGATTGAAACAATACTTTCTCGAAAGTATTCAGAATACCTAATCCGAAAATTGTTAAAGCTAATGTACTCTTAAATGGAGGATCCTGTTGATTCTACGATATTTCTCGGTATCATCAATGACTGTAAATTCCAATGGAGACCTCATATGGATGGATTCGTGAATAGACATAGCTGAGCAGCTTTCGTGGTTAATAAAATTTGATTATTAACTGACGTGGAAGCGGCTCGACTTTAGTTACTTCCATAGTTTTATGTCCTATGGGAAAGTTTAAAGAAATTAATATATTGTCCGTTGCTTTTAATTTCATGCAATTAAAAGGTTGTGAAAATACGTTTGTGTTAAAGGCTATTAACAAATAAATAATTTAAAATTTAAAAACTAGGATCCGCCACATGCTGTGCACAGCGAATGGAGCTGAGCGAAGGTATGTTGCGCAATGTAAATAAAAAACTAAGAGGTACTTAAAATAAAATCACTCTTTAAAACTGACATATATATTATATATAACTCATATATATAATTTTAAAATGTTCCACAGCTTAACTTTATGGGATACATTTTGACCATTTACTCAAAAACTACAATTACATTTATCACCAAACGACTTCGCTGGGATCACTATGTCGTCCACAACGCTCCTGCAAAATTTCAGAGCTGTAGGTTTAACAGTAAGAGCTTCGCTTCGCTTAGCTCAATAATAACACACCTTGGAAATAAAATGCTAGCTCTACTCTGTTTCAAAAGCATCATTGGCACAAATATATTTACAAAAAAATTATTTAATAAATTAGTCCTGTTGAATACTTAATTAGAAAAAATTCCTTAGTGTGGAATAACACTTTAAAAATGTTTAAAAATAGTCCTGTTGACTTTTTTTGCACCGGTTCTTCTCAGGTTTAAGACATTAACTGTTGTGAACTGATGGTAAATTACTTATTTAGAAAACGTAAACGCCATGCGTTCTCGCATCCATGCGAGAACGCATGGCTTAGTGGTCAGAGCGCCTGGTCGGTTTCCAGGAGGGGCACGGGTTCGAGTCCCGCTGCGTTCAAATTTTTATACGTTTTCTAAATAAGTATTTTTCTTTCCTAAGTGTGGAATAACACTTTAAAAATGTTTAAAAATGATGGTAAATTGTCTGATGTTTAAAAGATATTAATAACGTGTTGAAAAAACATTTTACTTTGACTTTAAGTCACGTTTAGTGGTATAATAATTGCGGGCGATGTCGCAAGTTAAAGCTAGTAATAGCTATATAAAACCGGCTAAGTTCTAGTCCTTTATGGCGCACAAAGATATCCGTACCGTTATCTATAAATACGGCTATTTTACGTTTGTTAGATGAGAGCTCCCATTAGATACATATTTTATTTTTATATTTAGTATTTGTTGTTAAAGCTGCAACAGAAATACATTATTTGTAAAAATTTCAACTATCTAACTAACACCGATACCGAACAGAAATCACAGTTTATTAAAAGCCAGTGCAGTTTTCCCATGGTTATTTTCCTAGACCCATTATACAGCAGTCAGCACAGTAAAATCCACGCGAGGCGTTCTAAAAGTTAAATTTTGTGGGGCAGTGTAGTCAATAAAAACAAAAATTCTGTCAAGAATGTATTGTAACTGTAATATATTATCTAATAAATATAATATATTATCTGATAGATTTGATTACATTTGAATATCCAAAGTGAGATTGCTACCGTCGAAACAGTTTCATTGCGTGTTAAATGTCTAAGCTGTTTTCTGTTTCGTATTTTTCTTAAGATACTACTCTGCAAGCCTCTTCAGTAAATTCTGGCCAAATGAATTTCTTATTGTCCAAAAGTTTGGATTCACTAATGAACTTATCAACAGCGGCCTTGGCATCAGCGGAGAGAACTTTTGTTCTGGACAAAATCCAAGCAAAGTCTGAAAAGAACCAAGTATATATTTAGTGAAATTGTTTTAAAATGTCTATAGGAGTTGAACATTGTCCCAATCTCTGCCAATTTTAAAAAACTGAAGAATTTGTTTAGTTGAACGTACTAACCCCAGAAACTACTGGTTAAAATTGACATTTTTTTTTTGTTTTGTGTATTCCATTGATTGAAGATATAAGCTATATTACACGACGTAAATCGTTTCGATGGACCGTACCGTCAGTGCTTGCAGCTACTCAGGCACTTAAAACGTGAAATATAAAATTTCATGTACATATATATTTATATTATAATATTCCTCTCTCATGAAAACAGTGGTTCCAGATACATGTACCTTGGTTTAAACTGTTAAAGTGATTTGAAAATGTGGCATGAAAGGTTAGGACATATTAATTAAAGCAAATTAAAAACTAATTTAAAGAAGGCATCTAGAAACTGGAACAAAACATTTACTGAATTCTTGCTTAAATATGATTTTGTCCATCTGAGGCTAATCAATGTATTTACTTAGGTTTTTTTAATGGGACTAAAGTATTCTTAATCATTTATGTTGATGATGCTCTTGTAATATCGTGAGATAAACAACTTATAAAAGAAATCATTGAGTATTTAAAACAAGCTTTTAAAATCAAAGACTTAAATTTCAAATATTTTGTGGCCATGCAAATAGAGCGTGTTGATAACAGTTTATATATTCATCAAGAAAATTATATTAATCAAATTATTCATAATTTTTGAGTTACTATTTGATTTAGGTGTAAGTTATGATTGTACAACATTAAATATAGATAATCAGAGTGCAATTAAATTAATTAACAATCCTGTTTATCATAAGCGAACAAAACACATAGATATTAAATATAACTTTGTAAGGGAATAGGTTGAAATGGGTTTAATTAAAATAAATTATGTTCCAAGTAATTGTCAATTAGCAGATATTTTAACTAAAGCCTTACCCTTAACTTTTGCATATCTGAGAGATCAGATTTTATATGATATTGCTATTTTTTTTTGTTTATAGTTAAATTTTAATTTAAGTGGGAGTATTGGTTTTAAAACAAAATTTAATTTTAATATTTCACAATACGTAGCAAAATTATCTATGGCAATGGTCTAAAATTTTTGTTTATTGTTACTAAGTGTTCTTGCGAATGACTGTACTGAATAACTCGAACAGAATAAATAAGTGTTCCTAAATAGACGTTTTAATTAGTAACCCATAGTCTAATATTCCCGCATATAGCAGGTTGCAGGGTAGACAGACAGAATCTAGTGTTAAGACACTGTGTTATCATTTCCGCTCAATTTCAAAACATTACGCTTTAAATGGCGGAACTCAATATTATAATATAAATTTACCACGAGTGTCAGCTACTGTGTCTTCTCCTGTAAAATATTAAATAATATAATAAAAATATCTTACCCTGACGGCTTTGTGAATCTTTGTCACATTTGCAGTAGTAGCCGATGCAGTAGTTATCGTAGTCGATCGCTAAGATGTTGAAAATGCTATCAGATATTGAGCGTCCAGCTGGAAAAATACTTTATGATAGATATTGCACTTATAAATATATTTTTTTAGATAAAATATAAAATTTTAAATGAAACTATTTTAACTATTTTTTTAATTTTTATTTTTTTTTGTCTTCACGCTGTATCCCGTACATCGCGTGGTAGGCAGATGGCAGAGGGAACTTGGTGTTAAGACACCCATTTCCCCGTTTTTCCACCGATTTCTGAAGCTATTACATGTTGAGTGCCGCAACATCTCGCTTTGCATCGACATCAGAACGAAGAAATTAAAATATTAAAAAAAGTGAAAACTGAACGTCCAACCTTTCGCGTTTACGGCCACACACTGTTCCCCTGAGCCATGACTGGAGGAACACTAAAATATGTTAAAAATAAAGAAATAAAGAAATGTACATAACATTGTACATCTCCTTCAAAAATGAATCATTTATATGGCCATTTTGTGTAACTTGTAAAATCATATTCCCATTGAAATTTTATTGGTTTCAGTAAAATTTTTCAAATATTTCGAATGGAGTCGAGTGTCTACCGAGTATTTTTATAAAGTAGAATATCTTCACACTAATCACAGTTCCTATATGGCAAAGGAATTCCAAACAAATGCGCAAATTTTCCACTTTAGTCAGGATCAGGAACTTTAGTCAGGATCAGGATCACTATCTTAAGTGGGCATATTAATAAATGAAATATTGATCTCTGTCCAAAAATAACTACGTATATTATAATAAGAACACCGAGTATTATCTATTCGGGAAACGAGCAATATAAAAGTGCAAACACATCATTGCAATCAAACTGTTGTAGCATTTTTATTGCCTTAGTCTCCTTCTTTTGTTTTATACTCTGTCCCGCATGTAGCAGGGCAGATGAAACTTTCCCAATTTTGGGACTAAACAACACGCAAAGTCGCGAAAGAGAAGTCGCGAAAGAGAGTGCCGAATCTCAACGCCACGTTTAGTCTAATTATTATACTAGAGCGAGGAAATGAAAGAAGAACCCACAAGCACCACGTATACATATATATCGTAGATATATTTATTAATTATTGATAATATATTAATGAAATAATTACGCTAACTACATAATATAAAAGTTACAGGATTTTATAATATTAGAATATAACAGACCGGTCGTGGCGCAGGGGCAGAAGTGTCTTATAGTCACACGTGACTGATTGTGGGCTCGATCCTCAATAGAGGAAATTAAATATTTATTTAAATTTATATTTTCATTTCTTCGTCCTGGTGTCGAGGGGAAGCGCTGCGTTATTTTCGCCACTCAATACGCAATGCCTCCTAATTCCAGCGGAAAATGGGGAACGAACTGTCTAAACACAAGGTTCTGTCTACCCTGCTGTGTGCGGGATACAGCTGAGGCTGAAAAAAAGAGAATATAACATTACTTACGTCCATACGGATACTGGAAGAGAACCTTGCCAGATTTTCCAGCACTTGGGGCTGGTCGAGCTGTTCCATCAATAGTGTACGCCCTGTTGTTGCGAACAAAATAGTTTATTACTTTTATTTCATTTCCTACGAGCGTGTATTCAGCGTGGCCACATACGCTTCCTTCTTCAGCAGGGTGGTTGTATCTCGCGACTTCATACCATATGCCTTGTCCGAACTATAATCATGAAATGTTAATATAGTCTCACCCTACACGCAATGCCTACACAACTCAGCGGAAAACGCGAAAAGGAGTGTCTTTACTAGTTAGGCTACAGTGTGTGTGTAGGGTAAGTTAGGGATACAGTGTGAAGCTAATTAATGCAGACGTGGATTGATGATTCGCCGATCGCCGAGATACGATTGTGGATTCGCTTCTCACCACGCAATGTCTCAAAAATTGAGTGGTGCGTGAGACTATTCCTATTTTTTTTTATTATGTAAATTTAAAATGTTTTCCCTTCCCTAACTGTATAAATTTCAAATAATAATAGTAACAAGTGAATTATAAACAAAATAAAAAAAAACGACTGTATAAACTAAATTGATATATCCACTCGCGTATCATCCAAAGAAAAAATCTATTTATCAAAATCTGTTCACTGCTTTAAAAGTTATAATGGAACGGACGGACACACATACACGCTAAAAACATAACCCTCATTTTGGGCCTCGCCGCAGTCGGATATAAATATAAAAATATCAGAAGATTATTTACAAGTTAAAAGTTGTTACTATCTAAATATATTTATTACACAATTACATCGACGGGTAAAATCCGGGTCAATGCGTTTAAATAAATACATTTGAGAGACGATAAGTCTAGAGGGGGTGCAAAGTATGCGTAAGATATGTTATAAAGATAGACACGATGTAAGTTACACAACTTTTTTTCACATTTTTTTTCATGGAGTTTAATTTAAATAAATATTTCAGCTTATAATTATTAAGAAAAAAGGCAATGATTAAGAAAAAATCAACAAGATTCTACCCGCCATGTGGGCTACTGAAGTATCCGCCATTTTGCTTTGGCGGCCATATTGGATTTGCCGATTAACATAATTTTGATATCATCAGAACTCGAGAGAGATCATTTGATACTTGTAAAAAATAGACTAGTATTGGAAAAGTATTTAAGAACACTAACAAACAAAAATACTATAATAACTTGTTACTTAAAATGTTTACTTAAATTTATATTTCCATTTCATCCGTCTGGTGTCGAGGACAAGCGCGGCATTGAGCTCTGCCACTCAACACGCAATGCCTACAGAATTCGGCAGAAAGTGGGGAACGGAGTGTCTTAACACTAGGTTCCCTCTGCCTGCCTGCTGTGTGCGGGATACAGCGTGAAGCTGATTACCATAAAGATGGCCTTTTTTTAAACATTTTTAAAGTGTTATTCCACACTTAGGAAAGAAAAATACTTATTTAGAAAACGTATAAAAATTTGAACGCAGCGGGACTCGAACCCGCGCCTCCTGGATACCGACCAGGCGCTCTGACCACTAAGCCATGCGTTCTCGCCAAGCTACGTCGAAATTTTTATACGCTTGTTACAACTTATTTATGTTGTTAGCATCTCTGTAGGGAGATTTTTACAAATTTCCGCTACCCAAAGATAATTA
>JAAIXJ010000089.1:201604-285502 GCA_013403705.1 Heliconius hermathena
CTACAGAGATGCTAACAACATAAATAAGTTGTAACAAGCGTATAAAAATTTCGACGTAGCTTGGCGAGAACGCATGGCTTAGTGGTCAGAGCGCCTGGTCGGTATCCAGGAGGCGCGGGTTCGAGTCCCGCTGCGTTCAAATTTTTATACGTTTTCTAAATAAGTAAAGATGGCCTTTTTCATGATTTTCATTGATTGTATCAAATGTATCAAACATTTGATATAATCAAACACTATACTGGTAAATAATTTGGCGCTGGTCATAGCAAAATCAGGCCATTTAAAAAATAAATTATATAACTTCATACGATAGACTTTACTTACGGATTTAAATTGAAAATTGTCAACAGTTTTGATATCTGGACAGCAATTGGCCGAGGCTGACCCGACGAGGCCTAGTGGCTCTATCAACGACATGATTAATGATAATGATTAATGATTTATGTATTAATGATTTATACAGAGAACTTTTACAGATATGTTAATGAATCGCGTAGTTTTGAAAAATCTCTACTTTATATATGCATCGCAATTGCAGGTCACGAATATAAAAATGTTAGGTTATCGAAATTATTTGATGGCTCTATATACTTATATAAAATTCGTCTTATCAAGTCGTTTACGATGGTCATTTACCGGTTGCTTAGTGAATCGATTTCGAGATCGTATATTTTTAAGTCAATAAGCACTTGTTTGCGCATCTTAGCGAGTAATTATATCTGTACCTATATTATAAATTCGAGTAACTCGGTCTGTCTGTCTGTCTATCTGTCTGTCTGTGTGGCAATCAGGGCCCAACCGCTGATCCGCTTGTGCTAAAATTTCATGTAGAGATATTTGAAAGTCTTGGAATGGACATAAGTTACTTTTTTTTTCTCATATTTGTAACTTTCTCGATGTTTTCTAATATACTAAAATATCTTTAAATTTGACTTGCAATTTATTCTATGCCATTTAGCGACTTAGAGACCATTGCTAAGCAACAAGGAATTTCATTGTTTCAACAAAAGGTTGGCCAAAATTGGTTTCGTAAACTCTTACATGGCGTGCGCTGACTCAACCTAAAGAGACACAGAAAAATAATGTTTTATAAAAATATTGTCCTTTAAAAAATCTATGAAAAAATCTGCGATATTATTTATTTATCTCGGAAAGTTGAGCCACAGTAACCATTCTAATACCCTTAATTTAAATTTAAATTTATTGGATTATTGTTAATGTATTTTTTATAATTTGGTATTCATCCTTATCAAAATATATATAGCAGTCACCTTTCGCATGTTACCTTGATTAAAATTTTATTATTCTTGTACATATTATTACTTTACATCATTCTATTAAATACTTAAGGAGATCATGATATTGATTCAAAATGAGCTAACCTACGAGCCGCGCGGTATGACCGACTCGAACGGGGCAGACGACATTGACGGTTTTGTAAATTTTCATATATTTTCGATCTACTATTATTTTTTATGTGGTTATTTGCTGTTTATTATTAATTCATATTTTTCTTTGCTCCTTCGCTTATTTAGATAGATATTAGATTAGTTAGATATTTTTTTTTTCTTGATGTGGTGTAAGTTTCGGCCCTGCGCGACATCGGCATAATATTATTTAAGTATTAAGGAAAAAATGGTTGGTTATTTCAGTTCGGTTAGATACCGATTATACACTTAATAAATTGTTATATTTTTAATTGAATTATTTTGGGATTTTATTTGATATTGCTCGCAAAAAATGTCGTTTAATGTAGAATAGATATTTGTTATTTCATATAGTATTATGTATGCGCGCATGGAACGTGTTTTATAATTATATTATTTAGTTTCTTACATTTAAGAACGTATTTCCCGGGTAAATCAGTATACCGTAGAAATTCCGGGGTAAAAAATAGCCTATGTGTTGTTCCATAACCCCCGGTACTGATCACTGAAAGTCCCATAAAAATCTGTTCACTTGTTCTGGACATTACCTCGGGGAAATAGAAAGACAGCGGTCAGACAGAGACAAAAAATATAAAACTGTTTTTTTTTGTATTTGAGTATCATATAAATAACCACATTTATTGCAAGAACACAGTTATTTGGAAATCACAAATAGACATGTCACTTTTAATTTTAATACTTTTAAACATTTATTTTACGTTGATAATAACTATTAATAATATAGCTGGTTTTGTTTAGTTTTTTTTTATTATATATTTTTTATCAATATTTTTCTTTGGTTACGTTTACTTATTATTTTTGTTCATTTTAATTAGTTAGGTATTTTTTTTTCTAATAATACGAATGTTCTCTACTTATTATTCTTTTTCGGCTTATTTTGATTATTTAGACTTATATTTTCTTACCAATCCTCTTGAAAATTGAAAATAATTTCATAAATATTCGTATATTTCAAACGAGCGAAGCCGCGTCCGGATCCGCTAGTATTATTATATAAAGCTGGATAAGAGTGCGTCGGACTCACCTACCAAGAATCCCGTATCAATTTCTTGATTAAGTCATAGGTGCTACGACACTTAACTGGAAGTACGACTTATGAAAGTTAAAACAAAATAATTCATATTACCACGAGAGAGGGAGAGACAGAAAGATAAGAAATTCTTTCCCCCTACAGTGTCCATCAGTGTTTTACCACATCCGAGAGCACCGGTAACTCGCTGCATCTTTAGGACTACCACGAATCCGACGATGTGGATTGCAGAGTGCTATCCAGTTATTAGCCCTTCAAGCGTTCTATTCTCCATCATCACCCGCGTTCATTTTACGGTTACCACTATGGGGTAGTTGTGTAGTGTTGAATTGGAGGTATTCTGTTGTTTCGCTATATTCTTTATTTCATTTCACAAAGTTCGTATTTGCGCTGTAATCATCATTGAAATTTTATAAATCAAGGAAATTTTATAAAGTAAAAATTTGGCTTTTATAGTATGTAATTTGGTAAATTTTTCGAAACAATGTAAAACTAAAATAATGCAACGCTCTTTTTACGGCCGCTGATAATATTCTTCAAACAAATACGTAATGCTTGCGCTTTCTCGTTATCCCTTGTAGTTATCATTATATATGGCGGTTTCCGCCTCTTTGACTTATTTTCAAGATGGAGCATTTGCCCCGAAAAGCTGTCATAATTTGCTCGCACGTCCTGAGCTTTACTTGTTTTGTGTTTTTCAGGATATCAAGAAACACGAGCAGGCATTCTCATCTTTTTGTTCCCGAATTATGGCCACATCTGGTGACCTTACCTACTTTTGTGGACAATACTTCTGCATTGTTTCTTGTGAACTCCTCCAGTGCCACCGCTTGTCTTTCTTCCGCCATAAATTGCTCCCTGCCAAATATACTTCCTACACTGAAGACGCTGCTACGAAGATATAAAATGTCACGTCTTACGCAGCTTCTATGACTGTTTTTTTTGTGATAGGCCTTATATATTACATTTTTTTTAATTTTTTTCCTTTATTTGTACTATAAGTTCTGATTTTTTGTAAAATTTTATATTTCAGGATCAACGGATCATAAACCTGGATATTTGATATTAATTTCAGCTTGATACTTCCATGTGTCCTTTAAAAAAACATGTCTTGATAGATAATCAGACAGACAGACCGACGGACAATAAAGTGATCCTATATGGGTTGCGTCTTTTTGTTTTGAAGTACGTACCTCTAAAAATTACAAAATTAAGAGGATAAATACTAAAACTAATTTTTATTGACAGTAAAAAATAATCAAATCATAAACAAGTTTATTCTCCATTTTATAGACTTTTTATAGCTGATAAGAACTTATTTTGTTATTTAGCTTCGCACTGTATCCCATATATAGCAGAGTTTTGAACTTAGTTTAACAACTTTGTCCCCACTCTCCGCCCAATTTTAGCCATTTTGAGTCGCCACTCAACGTGCAATGTCTTGAAAACGACACTCGGGCTGTCCATATGTAACTGACTCCTGATCAATATGATATTAAAATATGCTGACTGTATTATTCATAATAAACTATTCTAATAATGTGTATAATTGGCCATTAAATTATTATATTCTTTTTATTTATTTATTTACTTATTTTACTACTAATATCTAAAGTACATACTTTTACATTAACAAGGGCCGGCCACTATGCACTGTACTTTTTTTCTAATGGTTACTGAGAATGCATAGACTTCTCAAGAGACAAATCTTTAATTATGACGAGATAACACCTAAATTTTGTATGGGCCTTAAACGATTGTTATAGCTCGCAAAGTATTTAATATGCATTTCAAAACTTAATTTAATATCCAAAATATAGAACTTTTCCGATCTTTATACGAAATCAACATTAAATGATGTGTACATGTAAATTTTTTCTGCAATATTTTATTTAATAATCTTATTTTAATGTCTCACAAGTGTCTTGTATTGTCGTAAACATAAAATACTTGTTTCTTTTATAGAAAACTTAAGCAAAACTACCCTGTAAACAAATTTTGAAAATTCTAACTTTCCTTCCTTTCCAAAGTAAAAAAAACGGACAGGCGCGAGTCGGGCTCGGCCACCGAGGGTCCCGAACAAAAATTGGAGGTTTCGAGCTTTTTCTGAAATTCAAGCTCAGCTTAGCCAGAGCCCTTTCAACTGATACCTCACTTGATTGAGCGGCTTTAATACTAAATTTTGCCTCCATTTTATTATTTTTTAGGATTTAGTCACAAATGTATAGTTCGCTGGTTCTGGGTCAACTGGATGTACTCTATTAATTTTGATTCCCTGTATAGTGACGAAATACGCGAGTTTTGCGATATATGTAAATGAAGAAATGTGTTTTTTTTCAGGAAATCATGGGCCATACATTTTTGGTTTGAATATCAACTCGATACCTCCAAGCACTCCTGAAATTAAAATGTAAATATTTGTAAAGTTATATTTTATTTCTACATCTTATTAAAATAAAATGAAAGTGATGTCAGGTTAGGATTAAAAGAAATATACATATTTCATAAAATTATTTATTTATTTTTAGGTTATATTGCCGATTACACTTATAATATGAAAATACTTATTATTTCATAATACATACATTTTAAACAATGTTCAAACTGTTTAAAATTTATCACATATTTTTACAGTTATTTTAAGCTTCAAATTTACAAGCCCCATCGGTGAATTTAGGCCACTCAAATTGTTCAGCATCCAATACTTTGCATTCTTTTAAATATTTGTCAACGGCTACCTTTGATTCTGAGGAAAGATTTTTAGATCTAGCGAGGATCCAAACGAATTCTGCAATAATAATTTAAATTATAATTTTTTTTAATAAATAAATAAATAATAGCCTTTATTTCTGATATGATGCCATTACGAATATATTAATTAAACAATTATTATACTATTGTCAAAATATTACATTGTACAAAAATTACGAGAACTATTCGTCCTTTATGCACAGATTTCGCAATTTCTTTAACATATTCGTGATGACGATATGGTTGACTAATTTAAACAATTGGTAGGTACATGTTTTACAATTAGGTAACATGTAGGTTTTACAATTTCACGTTTTTTAGTCTTATATGAAAATCAAAAATTTTTAGAATTATTGGATCTCGAACATTTCCTTTCGGAAACCATTTAATCATCCTTGTAGGATAACAATTTATAAATGTTATAAGCAAAATTAATAGTCTAAGATTTTAAAGATTTTTTTATGTCACACATCTGACGTTTTTTATGAATGTTTCTTTACAGTAATATTTCAACTATTATTGATATTAATATAATAATTAATTGCAAATACTTGATATAAAAAATTAAGAACGTAACTTCTTATTTTCAATAAAATGATTTGAATTTTAAATCACTCTGTGGTCTCCGTAATATCTGAAATATTTAGATGTAAACAAAATATCCTTTAATATAATTTATAAATTATATTATGTTTTATTGTATATATACCTTGTGGTTTTTGTGAGGCTTCATCATATTTGCAGTAATATGCAATGCATCATATTTGCAGTAAAATGCAGTAATATGCTATAAGATATTTGTCATAGTCGATTGCTAATATATTCAAAATGCTATCACTCAACACGTCTCCCACTGAAATAAAATGATTTCTATTAATTTAAGATATTGTGATATGAATTTTTCAATAAGAAAAATAATAATTGTGGTATCAAATTCCATTTTCTCCCGAATACTGGAGAAGAGAAAAATATAATGATTTTATTAAATTACCTCCATGGTGTATACTGGGGGCCACTTTTCCTGCTTTCTCAGCGTCAGGGCCAAGCTTTGCAAAACCTTCAACGTATACACCTTTCTTATTGACATGAAATATGAAAATTTTTCACTTTAATCTCATCTCCTTCCAATTTGTATTCAGCGGAACCACATTCACCGATGTCTATTCCTGCACTAGGATACCGTGCTATTTCATACCAAATGCCTTGACCATACTAGAAAGAAATCAATTCAATTATTTTTTAAAACATTTTTAAAGTTTTGTTCCACACTTAGAAAAGAAAAATACTTATTTAGAAAACGTATAAGACCAGGTCCTGGTCGATTTCCAGGAGGGGTTCAAGTCCCGCTACGTTCAAATTTTTATACGTTTTCCAAATAAGTAAAAAATTAATTTCCAGTAATGATTTTGTTGACACTATAAATTTCACTGTGGAAAATATACTAACAATAATAGTTTTTAGTTGAAGTTGAATTTTAGTTTCTCTTTGTTTCGTTTACAATTCTGAAAATATCTATTGTGTTCAGTAACGAAACCTAATTTAAAATTTTACAAATTGATAGAGGAAAGCAAAAAATTAAAATGATAAATTTTCTTTCAGATATTCAGTTTACAATCAACTGTTTTATGTCGTGGATTTTATTAAATATACAAGAACAAATGTCCAGAGATATTCAGAGACTGTAGCAATATCCGTTTTTTCACTACCTCGCTAGGTATATAATTTATGTATGTCGGAAAACATAAAAGACATGATATAAGTTAAAAAAAATGCTATTTAGTACAACTTACAGATGTAAAATTAAAATTTTCAACAGGCTGTACTTCTGGATAAGAATTGGCAGCGACGGACACTACCAAAAGTAAAAAAGCAAAACGGTACATTGTGTTGTACGTTGATCTTACTCTCAAACGATCTTCTATCCCACTAATTCGATTAGGTTCAGAGTTCTCCTTTTATACTACTCCCGGTCCGGATTTGTATAATACAAGGTCAAGTTTTCGCTAATATGTTCATATATGAACAGCTGGTTCCGATACCCATATAATATCTATATAGGATGTTAAGAGTACTTATCCATTTCAACCTTATATGTGTTTGGCGATTTTCAATTGTTCTAAAATGTTGAAAAAATTACAAAATAATTCCTAATAACATCCTTAGGGTCCGTGCAAGTGTTTTTGTTTCTATTTTTGTTTTGTAAGTTAGCGTATACTTACATTCACTAATAATATTATATTAGCTCGGGGCATAATATTTTCTGGCTGGTTTTAATACCATTTAATGTGATATTCTGAAGATGCAATAAATAAAAAAAAAACTAGTCCCCCCCCCCCATTTTTCCATTGTTTTTAAGCAAGCGAAATTAACGTATGTGACGACGAAATTCATTCAATTTAATGTTTTTTTACAAAAAAGGTAAAATTGCAACGAACGCCGCGAATAAAATTTGTGCGGTTTACGGACCTAATGCGGTATCAATAAGAGTATGGCAAATGTGGTTCAAGCGTTTCAAGTCTGGAAATTTTGGTATGAAAGATGAGGTTCGCTCTGGACGCCCCTGTCACAGATAAAATCAGTACCATCTTTGAGAAAGTGGAGCAAGATCGACATATTAGTAGTTACGACATTGCTGTAGAATTGGATGTTGATCATAAAACAGTTTTACGTCATTTACGAAAGTCAAAAACTTGATATTTGGGTACCACATGATCCAATACAATGTGTTTCCATTTGCGATCCCGCACATAGCAGGGTAGGCAGAGGGAACCTAGTGTTACGACACTCCGTTCCCCACTTTCTGCCGAATTCTGGAGGAATTGCGTGTTGAGTGTTGGAACTCAACGCCGCGCTTTGCCTCGACACCAGCGCGAAGAAATGGAAATATAAATTTAAATAAATATTTCATCTCCTCGAGTGGGGAGTTCTTTCCTAAGTGTGGAATAATACTTTAAAATAGTTAAAAATATTTAGATATTATTTTCAGTCTATTTTTTCTTTATTTTTGTTTCGTTTGTGTATGTCTCAAATTAATTATTTTGTAATATTAAAACTTATTATTGCTTATAAGGATTACAAGAATTTATTTGCCCGTATAATGAATAGTTTAAGAGAATATAACTTTTGAATTTTGATTTAATTGGTTAGTTAAGCTCAGGACGGATTTATATGGAGTATCTTTTTATATGTGCTGGTTGTAGCATAACGTTACTTTCATTTCTTCAATATGTTAAAATAAACTGTGGCGTAGGGTTCCTCTACTTAACTCGTAACTTCTAAGCGCATTTTAGATTCTTTATCTATAAGGCTAATTAAACGTCAGTTGCGGCTGATTTGTAACATAGCTCTTCCCATAATAGCAACACAGTGTCTAGGCACTTCTGTTCCCATTTTACTCACAATTATATTTAACTTGAACAGTAATTTAATTCTGTGGCATAAACGTGACCGTTGTGACTTCGAATTTTCTTAAATATTAACATGTTTAATGGTGGAAACCAACGTCGTGCTTTTTACCAGGGCGTGAAAATAAAAAACTTAAATACAATTATCTGCTAATGACCTCAGCTTTTCTTACTTTTTTAGCTCTTTTTGATTTCATCTAAAAAATATTGAGATAAGGTATAGGTAGCTTGCTAAGAAGAAATAAGCAGGTATGTTCTGTAATTTGCATTTAATAATATTTGCATTTAATAATGATAGAAATCGGAAAATGAAATAAAAACCGGAATTATACGTTTATTTTCAAAATAAATAATTCATTAATTACTTATTATATGATTCAGGTTCAAGCATTATTTTGTGTTTACAAAATCTTAAATTTTATTTATTACTTTTAATATATTTTTTTGTTATTTTAAAATAAAACAGATTGAGTCACTATTACCAAAAATTATTAGTAAAGAAATCAGTCTCGTATTTATTTGTAAAACCACAGCTAGCTTCGGAAAAATCTTTAAGGACAAAAGATTGTCTATGTTCCGCCAGTTCTGCGTACTTTGATAGAGTATTTTCAACGTTTTTCAGTAGTTCCCCTTGTAATTTTTCTTGGCTTCGTGACAGCACCCAGGTGAAAACTGAACATAAAAAATAGTAACATTCAGTAAATTTTCGAATATAGGAGAGTATAATTTGTAATTGTATTTGTAATTGTAATTGTTGAGGCCGGTCGTGGCGCAGCGGCACGAGGTGTGATTGTAAAACCGACTGGTTGTGGGTTCGATCCCCACTCGAGGAGATGAAATATTTACTTAAATTTATATTTCCATTTCTTCGCTCTGGTGTCGAGGTTAAGCGCGGCGTTGAGTTCTGCCACTCAACACGCAATGCCTCCAGAATTCGGCAGAAAGTGGGGAACGGAGTGTCTTAACACTAGGTTCCCTCTGCCTATCCTGCTGTGTGCGGGATAGAGCGTGAAGTTGATTTATTTGATTTTTTTGTAGTTGTAAAATATTGTAACGTAAACTTATGTTTAATTTCAGAATAAATAGGCTTATTGTCTAGCTCTATGCTTTATAGCCTACTCTAGGCAGGAAGAACCCAATATTAAGACATTGTAATCTCCCTTTTTCAGTTGAATTCAAGACATTGCGTGTCGAGTTGTGGCAATGTGCTCACATTGCCCCGTTTTGTTGTGTTAGAGCTTAAAAAAGCGGACTAACAACAATGGCCATTCGTGGCTCAAGCGCTCAAAGTGTAACTGTAACAGGACTGATTTTGGGTTCGATCCCCACTCGAGGAAATGAAATATTTATTTAAATTTATATTTTCATTTCTTCGTTCTGGTGTCGAGGCCAAGCGCGGCGTTGAGTTTCGAAATTCAACACGCAATGCTTTCAGATTTCGGCAGAAAGTAGGAAACAATCGAACTTGAAAAGAAATGTCTTAACACTAGGTTCCCTCGGCCTACTCTGCTGTGTGCGGTATACAGTGTGTAATGATGAATGAATGTTTATGTACATTTTTTTATCAAACTAAATATAATATTTGTATGTAAATGAGCAAAAAGTTGCAGATGAATGAGATTTAGCCTTCTTCATAAAATTCGAAGCTAAATGTATAAATGATGATGTTTTATTCATCGAATATTAATCCACTCACGGTATCTACGACAAGCGATTTAATATTACGTATGTACTGTAATATCTATACTAGCAGCTTCAGGCCAAGGGAACCTTTTCCAAAGGGAACCTAGAGTTCTGCCACTTAACAAGGAATAATTTCTTAGATGGAAAGTGGTGAAAGTCGGAACGTAGTCTCCTAACATTAGGTTTCCTTTTCCTATCCTGCTATAGGCTGGATACATCTTGATGATGAAATATATATAAAAAAACTATAAATAGAAAAAACTTCTTGTTGTGGTTTCATCATCATCGTCTTTCTCATTCGTTATTATTCTTATCTATATCTTACCTATCTATCCTTTTTATTAGTATAGAAAAATATTCACCATAGTGCGTCCTAGTTTTCTTCTTAAGTGTTTTACAAGTGTATGCAATAGCGTACCCATCGTAGTCTGTTGCAAGAATAAAGAATGGAAACTGCAGAACTTTATCTGAAATATACATTAAACTTATTTAAAATGTAATAATTGTATTATTAAATTATGATTTTGGATCGAACGCCTGTAAACATGATGGTTGTGGGTTCGATTGGCGGAATATTTTTTTTTGTAGTTTTTTTCATTTTTATTAGTAGTAAGATAAAGCTCGGTGTTGAGTTCCTCAAATCTCAGCATGCAATATCTTAAATATTGGGTTAAACGTAGGGTACACAGAGTGTCTTTATACTAGATTCCTTTTTTCTTCCTACTTTGGCACTACTTTGAAATTTTTATCAAAGGTTATTATTATTTTTAAAGAATTAAAATTAAAGCTTTTCAATTTCAATTTTATTTCTTTACCAAATAAAAAGAGTTTTGTGCTTACATGAGCTTACACTTCATCGATAGTATGAATGCTTTTGACAATCAGTCAACAATCTTGTAAATCAATAAAATAAATCAGCTTCACGTTGTATCTATTGTTAAGACAATCTGTTCCCCATTTTCCGCCCAATTCTAGAGGCATAGCGTATTGAGTGGCGGTACTCAACGCCGCGCTTTGCCACGACACCAGAGCGAAGTAATGAAAATATAAATTTAAATAAATATTACATTTCCTCGAGTGGGAATAAAACCCACAATCTGTCGCGTCACATACTTGTCTCCTGCGCCACGACCGCCATTGTTTGTCTTGCCAAGGGAAATTCCTAATGGATCGGCCTTTTCTACATACATTCATATAGTGAAAAGGGGATAACGAAGTAGTGAATGTGATATAAATTCTGTATATTCATCACATTTTAAATATAAAAAAGAAGCTAAATATTATACTAACCTCCATCCTCGTGGCTTACAATGAACTGTGCCTTATTTCCGGCATCAAAAGTGGGGTCTACTCTTGCGAAATAGGATTTTTGGGTTCTATTATTTTGATCTAAATCTACATAGGTTTCTCTTAGTGTATAGCCAAGGTTATCCTCCTGAAAGTCAAGCGAGGCGCAATCGTATATGCTTCGGCCGTCACTGGCGTAGCTAGCAGCATTGTACCATATACCAGAAAACTGTAAAAATAAGAATAAATATCAGACGTGACAGACATATTGTGAAGTTTGAATGTAAACGTGACATTTTGGAGTTTGATTCTCACTTTGAGCAAAAAAATTATTTTTATTTTCTCCAAGGAAAGATACGGCATTATGATTCAACACGCAGTGTCCCGACAATTAGGCAAAATGAAAAACGGAGTGTCTTAACAATAGGCTACACCGTTTCGAGTCGTTCAGAGTTGAGAACCTTTGCCTGTTTGCTGGAACAAGAAAATGAAAATAATTAGTTTCTCTATATGAGAAACAAAATGGCCAGGTCACTTTAAATGGTCACACATGGTCACTTTAAAGATGATTATTATTGTTATTCATTAAAATATAACTTTCTTTTGTATAAATTCCTTTTCTTACAACGAATCACAATAAATGAAGAATACGCATTAACTAGTCTAAGAGTAGCCGGCACTTTATGTGTAAAAATAGAATAGACCATGACTTTGTCTTTGATTAATAAGTACCTGTGATGACCAACTACTGTGATATATGTACGAAAATCATGTTTCAAAAGTAATAGAACATTAAAAAGCTATATTTTACATTTTGAAAAATACACACATATATTAAAACTTTGTTAAAAGTATTAATTTTTTATTAATATATAAAGAACGTTGATATTATAAAACTAGCGACCCGCTTGCAGTTTCGCCCGCTTGAACTACACAATTATTATAATAATTTTATTTACTAATCTGATTTATTCCGCCGCACATCGGACGGAAGACAAAAGGAACCTGGGATCTAGTGTTGAGATATTCCGTTCCCATTAAGTAAGTCTTAATCTCCACTTTCCGGTGAATTCTCGAAGCATTACGTGTGGGTGAACGTCGCGCTTTGCCTCGTTACCAGAACGAGATCAGCAGAGAGCCAGATCGAACCTACAATCTTCGCATTTACAGTCGCATGCTTCTGTCCCTACGCCACAAACAGGATCTCAGCTTCACGCTGTATCCCGCACATAGCAGGGTAGGCAGAGGAAACCTAGTGTTAAGACACTGCGTACCCCACTTTGCGCCGAATTCTAGAGACATTGCGTGTTGAGTGGCGGAATTCAACACCGCTCTTTGCCTTCAACACCAGAGCGAAGAAATGGAAATATATATTTAAATAAATATCTCTTCGAGTGGGGATCGAACCCACAACTAGTCCTCGAGATGAAGCTTGAAAATAAAACAAAAACTAACCTTAGTATAGTCAAGATTTTCTTGTATTTTCACATCAGGACATTCACCTGGCAAAGTGAATTCCGCTGCATTTGTACACGCTATAGCAATATAAGCACAAAATATATATAAAAATAACATTGTAGACATCCAACGTGTCCGAGCTAGCGATACAGATTGCGGGGTCGCGTCCCACACGATAATTATTAAATGACCGTAAACTCGCCTTATATTAAAATTGCCAATTGAAACAAGGGTTCTTAATGTCGAACGGACAATGGTTGTGTTTTTTTTTTAGATTTGGTTGTGTTTGCTTGTATTGTGTTTATTTTGATATGAAATATTGTATTAAAATTGATGTAACTTTTTAAACATTTCAAGCGATTTCCACGTTTAGGAAAGAAAAAAGTTTTTTTTTTAAAACATAAAGTCTATTTTTATGAGTAGATAAGTATAGTATCATATTATGACACATAAGACATTCTATATATGTTTGACATGACATATATGTGCGTGTGTACATTAATTATTGACTCTGAGTTAATATTTTCTATTCGCACCAGTAGCTTTATAAAACAATTTTATATATTTTTTAGCTTCATGCTGTATTCCATAGCACATAGCAAGATAGGCAGAGGAAATCTAAAGGAAACCTAGTGTTAAGACACTCCGTTTCTCACTTTCTGCCGAATACAGGAGACATTGCGTGTTGAGCGGCAGAACTCAACGCCGCGCTTTGACTTTTAACCAGATCGATTAAGTATATTCAATATTTCATTTCCTCGAATGGCAATCGAACCCACTTGTACCCCTGCGCCACGTGTGGCCTCATATTCCAATTAATACAAAAATGTATGTCATATCGAACTACTAGATTTGTTTATTTTTAAACTAAAATTATGAAATACTTTAACTATTGCATTTATTTATTTTTTAAATAAAATGGAAAGAAATAAGTTTAATACAAGGTTCTATATAGAGTGTTTTTGTCATTCCCACTTTAAATGACCCATAGTTTTATCTACTTTATAAAAGCCTAATAACACAATAAAAAAAATGAGATTATACCAAAAATGAAAAAGTGATTTTTTTAACAAAATAATTAATAAAATTAACGTTGTAAGATAAAACTTCATTTGTTGAAGGACACACAAAGGCATAAACCTATCAAAGTGATAAAGCCGCACACGCCTCTCACGAAATCGAGTCGTAGGTATTGGCGGCGAAGTTGAACGTTGTTAAAGTTTTTTATAGAAAATAGGTTATTGCGTAAAATAAAAAGAGAGATATCCCTTTCTCGTTCTGATATTCTTTTTAAGAATGAAAAGTGGTAGATCGGCAACCTTTAATAGTATTTTTGTAGTAGTAAATTTTTTGGTATCTATTCGTAACTGCGTCACATGTACTATAGTATGGATAAATCGTGAAATGAAAAAGAAAATCATACGTCTAAACTGTTGAGCTATCTTGATTGTTTTTTTTAGGTATGGGTTTGAAATATTTTCTCCTTATGCTGGTCCCGTAAAAGGAGCGCAGACTCTTCCACCCTGTGTAACATTCTTATAAGTTACCATAAACATGTAATTCCAGTTTAAATCCTTCTCATAATTTAGAAAAATGTATTTTATTGAAAGTCCTGTTTAAATCAAGAGTTTTCCATATAAAATTATTAGAAATTAAATACCATGTTATTTAATAAGCAAAACAAGAGATTACTAAGAAATATTTGTATCATAATATACTGTGTAGCGCATTGGGACATTAACTGAATGTAAGACAACAAGCTACCAATGGGTTCGATGCCCCGATAGAATAAAGCTCTTTTACTTTCACCATTCAACATGTCTTAAAATCTAGGCAAAAAAAAATGGAAATGGAGAAGACACATATTGCTATGTTTTCAAAATCTAAAAAAATATCCGATAAATAAAAAAGTAGATTTTTGGTTGTTTACGTTGCTTTTTTATCTTACGTAATATATACTACTATCTTATAAAACACCTATCACGCTCCTTGCAATAGGTGCATGTATTTAGTTGAATAATTCAATTTGAATGAACGCTAATGTTTGATTGATGATCAAATTTATTGATGGGTTATATCTTTGTAAAAAAGTACAGTCCAATCTTCAACACCAGCCTATCTTCGTCCACTGCTGGACATAAGCCTCTCTAATGGCAGACCACTGACCTCGATCTTTGTCTTTTCGCTAAGAAGGTAGACTTACCTTCTTAGCGAAAAAACAAAGATTTTTAATTTATTCTAGTTTACTAGTTTAGATTTTTAATTTATTCTAGTTTACTCTACTTTAATCTTGAGCTGCCTATATTCTTATTTTTTTAGTTTCACGCTGTATCCCGCACATCGCCGGGTAAGCAGAGGTAACCTGGGAACCTTGTGTTAACTCCGTTTCCATTAAGATTTTTCATTCCAGAGTGGCGGAACTCAACACCGCCGCTTTACCTCGTTACTAGAGTGAGGATATAAAAATAGTAAATATTTCATTTTCTCTAGTGGTAATCGAACCCGCTAACTATCGCGATTACAGTCGCACGCTCCTGTCCCTGCACCACGACTGGCTTCAATGTTCTTATTTAAATATAAAAATTAAAAAATATATTTTTATTAGTTAAAATTTAACAAGAATAATTTATTAATATAATTAAATAAAACAAACAAGAAAGTATTTAGCATTGTATATTTATTCTTAGAATCATCTGGGTGATAGATAACCTATAGCTAACCTCCAGTCACTTAAAAAGAGATACTCTCAGTATGCAATGAGCAGGCATAATGCTGAAGTTCATATATTTTGTATTCTGTTTTAATTCTGTATTCGCATATTTTACGATACCGGGAAGATGCCCGGATAATGTTGGACTTAAAGAAGATTTCAGATTAGCTGAAGTACGTATTGTTTTTGTAATATCGCATGTTTATTAAAGACCAACGGTTTTTGGTCACAGATTGTGGGTTCCATTCCCACTTGAGGAAATTATATATTTAATATTTTAATTTTTTTGGTATAGCTGGTGACGAGGCAAAGCTAGTTACCATAGCGAGAAAAATGGAGATATTAAATATTCTTCATTTCCTCGAGAGGGAGTCTAACGTACAACCTGATAGCGTTTGTAATCGCACTCTTGTGGCAGAGGCAGGACTGGCCTCAAAATGTTTGTTCTCATTTGATAATGTTTATTATCTCTATCTCTATATATAATAAGACAGTAAAAATATTTTGTCTGTACATTTAGTAATTTTGACTGAAATGGATAGAGGGACACTTAAAAAGAATAATAGAAAGCAAAAAGATTTTTTTTGAATTTCTTGTCAGTCTGTCTGTCGATATTTTTGTTTACATTTTTCTCTGAAGGTACTGAAACGATTTACTTGAAAATTTCACCAATTACTTTGTTTTAACTCAACTTAACTACTAAAGTTTAGTTCATCAAAATCGGTTCATTAAAAAAAAGTTATCGTCATTTGAATGAACTCAAGGCATTAGTTTGCCTGCGAATATTATATAGCAATCGCGCTGGTAAGATTCTTGGCTAAAGAATGACATTCGAAACGTCTGGGTTATATGATTGTTGATAAAAATATATATTTTTGAAGCACTATTATATAATATTTTATACAATAAAGTAAACAAAATTGAATTGTTAGTGGAGATTACCTTCATAAATCATAACAGTTAAGTTTAAGTCGTAATTAATTCAACACAGAGATAAAGAACGATCTTGAAAGAAATATCAAGTAAATACAAAGATTTTTTGGTTGGTTCGTTCATATAATATATGTAACTAATTTAAAAACTGTACAGGAGTTAATATGCAATTATTACAGTTATTTTACAAAGAATATTATGAATCCTTCAAATCAATAATTTAACATTTAAGGCTGTTTCTGAATGAGTAAATTAAATTATTCACTGACATCAGCACATTTAACAGAGTATATTATATAGGTAAAAAGAACATAAAGTTACAAAAATATATACGTGTAATAAATAATTAGCTTTATGTATATTTTATAAATAATAAATATCAACAATTGTCGTATTTTTTAATTAATTACAATCAAAAATTCTTATAGAAATTACGATAATGTCGTAAAAAAATCATATCATTATAGTTGTCAATCAATTCTGCTTATTAAATCAATAATCATGTATTTTAAGCGGGCGAAGCCGTGGGCGAGCCGCTAGTTATATAAATATATTTACAAGTATTTTGTCTTTTCTCAATTTAGCCATCGCGTCCTGGCGCAGTGACAAAGCACAATAATAATTATATTTCGTTCCTTTCTCCTCCCTGCATTCAAGTAGACAAAGTGGAGTGTTGAGTTGTGTAAATTGAGTGGAAAGTCCAGAGTATTTCAACATTTGGTTCTCTATGTCTGATATAGATAGGCATATTAAAAACAATCGCCAGGGCCAAAAGTAATCAGTCTAAATTCTTTTTCTTATTTATTCCACCAGTTCTATGGAAAATGGTATCAAGTCTACCATTACTCCAGTGATGGCCAACAGCTAAACAATTGTTCGACGATCGAGCTCATGACCAGACCTTCAGGAATTTACTTAAACCAGTCGAGAGTTGATCTTGGACTTTTTCATCGATTTAGCGTTGGCAAGATTGAAATACCTTCTAGCATCGAAGAAGCATCAAAATTGGATCTCACTTTTGCTTTCAAAAATGCACCAAGACGAAGTTAGTATTATTAAAAAAAAAACATTAATTTTTAAGTATTTATGTTTATATTTTTATTTGTAAAATCGATTTGTTGTTGTGAGCTTAAATTAAGTATTACAATCGTGACACTATATTATTAGGACTAGAAGAAGGGAGAAATAATTATTTTCATTTATCTCTCCTCCTCTCTTCTCTAGGCAAAGCTCCATAATTGAAAAAAAAAGCGGAGAATTAATACTGGTCTTCTTCTGCTTACTCTGCTATTTGTGGAATACAGCATGAAGCAAAAAAATAAATAAAATTCGAACATTTTTTATATATAATGTGGTAATTTATATTTTATTCTAAATATTTCAGTAAAGACTCGCAAGTATCCGTTCCGTGTGCTAGCAACAAATTACAACTATTTTGCTACAATATACACCTGTCAGTACAGTAACTTGATAAACAAACATTATAGTAAGTATTTGCAATTTTCTTAATATGGTTGACGTTGACGTTCATTCTTGAATTTTATTTTAATTATCTCCACTCAAAATATTTATCATATTTCATATAACATAATATTGTACATAATGTCCTGAATTTACATATACATATGCATAATGTCCCGTTTGACGAGTCAATCCTAGTACCTGGTACGTGGTACCCCGGCCCAGAAAGCTGTTGCCCTCAAAATCAAATCGTCAAATCAGTCGCGTCATTGCTCTTTCGCTTGTCACACAAACAACATCTGCTCGGTCATACATTATATCTAATGATTCATTCATATTTTGTTCCATCCCTTTTCCTTTATATCACGCAGCTGTTTGTAACTGTGTGCCTTCCACTTCTTTTTCTTCATTAAGTCGCATATAGCCCCACTTGACACAACACTTGCATCGGGGATGCACTGGTACTCATCGCCTTGAGGGTAGTGTGCTCTTGTAAGGTGCAAGTGGCGGATGGAATCTGGAAGCCCTCAATATGGCTGACAGGGGTCACTGCGGGCAAGCCTTCTATCGTGGAGCCCCATTCTTTCATATTCAGATTTTTTCTGAATTATTTCATATTCAGAATTTTTCATTCATATATACTGTATTCATGGTTGGTATTCTTTATAATTATTAATATATTTTTTTACCTAATCATAGTCTATGTGTGGATATTATCAAGAAATCCTACATTGAATGCTGTATCTAAAGAACTTGCGATAAAACCTCTTCAGCAAATTGGAGTCGATAATCAAAAACTTATTCAAGAAGACCGAAGCAAATGTAGTCCTAAATACTATGATGATGCTTTAGTGGAGCCTACTACTTTTAGATTTGCTGTACCAGTTTAAAATTTGAATTAAAAGGATATGTATTTTTATTTTTTTTTCTCTCTTTTATTTATTATCTTTATTACGTTGTATCCCGCAGGACGAAGGATAAGAGAGGGAATCTAGCAACTTAGTGTTAAGACACTTCCGTTCCCCACTTTCTGTTGAATTAACATTTAAATTTAATTCGCCCGAATGGGAATGAAACCCACACCCGCTGCATTTACAGTCACACGTTTGTGCCTCTGCGCCGCGGTGGTTTTTATTTTTACAAATAAATTTCATATGCTTAAGGGCCACTTCCACTGGTTACGAATAAAGTTTCAAATAGTAATCTAATAATGAATGTTATATTGCAGACAGAGGATGAAAATACAAAATAGCTGTTTCTTATATTTTCAAGAATAATTTTCTCATTAATGAACGAAACAGAAAATTAAATAGAAAGTTAAATAGAAAGATGAGAAAAAACCCTTTTTGGGGACGTTGGATGCTTAGCGAAGGAACTCCACGCCCCGCTAAGTCGGAAAAATATAAAAACTGACTCTTGATGTCTTTAAAATTCAATCTTTTTATAATAATATAATTTTAATTAAAGCTATAATATAAAAAAGATTGTAAATTATTTTTTTTAGCTTAAAACGTTGTCTTAGTGCTTCCTTAGACTCTATAAGGAACTCACATATGAAATTTTAGCTTTCTACCATCAAAAAATGAGTCTTTGTTTTTAAATATTACTTACGGAAGGAAAAAATCGAATTAAAATATTTTTGTTCTAATTACTGGTAAAACACAGCAGACAGGCTGTGTTAGTCTTATAGGAAGTTACTGAGTTGTGTTAGTCTTATAGGAAGTTACTGAAGGCTTGAAAAGGACCGGCAGAATCATCAATTGCTTTTTTAAAATGAACATCCCTTTCAGCATTTAATTCCACAAATTATTGTCATTGTGGTATCCTTTATTTTCTCTTATTAAATCTCTTAAAAAAAACGATTTTTTATATAAAACGTATTTTATTAATAGATTTAATAATCGTTATAAAATAAATTAGACATACAAAATTTAATTTTCTATTAATTTTTCTGTTGTATTATTAATATATTCTGCATTCACATGGGCCGACCAATGATAGGCACAGTTCTTCTCGTCGTGTTTCACTGTTTCCAAATATACAATGCTGCTGGAGGGTAGTGAGTTTACTTCTCGATATGCTTTGTCCAATATATCTGTTTCTAAGAATTTATCCCTTGATAAGATCCAGGCGATTACTGAAAAAAAATATACGTATACTTTATTTTTGTTTTTTTTTACTTCACGCTGTTTTCCACATATAGCAGGGTAAGTTCTTTCTGGAACCTCGGAGTTCAAGCAATCCATTCTCATTAAGATGCTATCGTTGTCTATTTTCCGCTGAATTTTCGAGGCATTGCGTGTTGAATGATGTTCCACGATTTTATAAATCTAAGGAACCGATATCGTAGGTGAGTTAGGTGGCAATATTATAATTTATGGTATCATCGAGTGGTCTGTTGGTAGATAGAACTGGGATTTGGATAGTATAATCTCCAGAGGATAAAAGACTCATTTTTAGTTCTTCTAAAGTATATCATGTATGAGATTAGAGGCCAGTCGTGGCGCAAGGGCACAAAGTGTAACTATTAAACCGACTAGTTGTTGGTTCGATCCCCACTCGAGGAGATGAAATATTTACTTAAATTTATATTTCCATTTCTTCGCTCTGGTGTCGAGGCAAAGCGCGGCGTTGAATTCTGCCACTCAACACGCACTGCCTCCAGATTTCGGCAGAAAGTGGGGAACGGAGTGTATTAACACTAAATTCCATCTGCCTACTCTGCTGTGTGCGGGATACAGCGTGATTTTAATTATTTTTATCTCATCGTCGTCCTGGTAATAAAGTAAGGCACGGCGTTGAGTTCAGCCACTCAACAAGCAATGCCAAAGGTGTAAAACATTCTCGTGAATCAAATTTGACTTAACGGTGTACTGTTACTTTCTGTACCGCGTAAGTGCGTTTAAGCCAGGATTCCACGGCGAGCGGATCGGACCAATTAAGGAGTAGATTGAACTCGCCAGAGTGAACTGCATACTTGTACTTCCACCAATAGATATTCGTATGGAGAGAATCGATCGATTAAAGAGTTGAAATGTAAGCCTCTTTTGTTTAAGAGGTTTATACATTTTTATTTGTGGAAAAGGACATGGCAAACGAGCGTTCAGGTCACCTGATGGTAAGTGATTACCGTCGCCCACGACCCCGTGCAACACCAGAGGAGCTACAGGTGTGTTGCCAGCCTTTAAGGCGGGTTAGGCGCCGGTGCCTGGCATTACCTGATGCGAAACGCAGTGGCATAAAGCCACTACTTAACGCCGGTTTCAAATGCCGGGGGTGGTAATGATCCCGTCGAGTCTCCCCATGTATGTTGCCATTGTTGGCAACGTGACTCTACCACACGTTCTTTAGTCGCCTCTTACGACACTACCAGTACCAGGATGATCCTATCCTAGGCCGGGATCACATAGCACAAAAAGCAATTCCAGCACATTCGGCACATTTCCAGCAATTCTCATTACTCGTTTGCGGTGGAAATCGGGTTTTAAGATATACTTTTTTTTTAATTTCACGCTTTATTTCACACATAACAGAGTAAGCAGGGGGAACCTAGTGTTAAGACGTACTTTGTTCCCCATTTTCCGCCGAATTTTGGAGGTATTGCGTGCTAAGTGGCGGTATTCAACGCTGCGCCTTGTCTCGAAACCAGAGCAAAACAATGAAAACATACATGTGTGTACATCCACAACCAGTCGCGTTTACAGATAAACACTATAAAAATAAATAATGTTATATTCATTTTATAATGCTCACTCACCGTATTTTAAATTTAATTCTTCATTAGTTTTGCATCCATATACAACTGCATAGTTTGTGTAATCTGTTGTTATTATAGATAACGGGATACCAATGGGATCTGGAAAATAGAATGGAATTGGTTAGAACAGAATAATATTTATTGCGGTTTTTTTTGCATTTACGATATGTACAATGGCGGATTTTAACGCTGCAGTTTCTTTTATCTTATGAGAACGGGGAAATGAAAATAATCAATAAGAAATCCCTAAGCATAAATTTATTGTTATTTTCTGTGGAGATCAACTGAAGAGTTCTCTCTTCATTTCTGCGAAAGAGCAGACGATGATGAGCTTCAAATCTTTATTTCAGCATAATTTAAGAATATGTAAATTTTGTACGACCACATTTCATTTAGATTAAGAATATCGTGAAACAGAGAAACAGCGTCGGATTGTAAATAATTGCGAATTTGACCACTATTTGGGAGAAAGATTGTATTTATTTTTATTTCCTTACTTTAGTACTAAGCGCGGAGTTGAGCACTGGCATTCAACATGCAATATTTCGAATATTTGGTGGAAAGTGTAGGGCGGTCTGAATATGTATTTTTTTTTAATCTTAATAGCGAGAACTTTTCAGGGGTTCCTAATAAATCACCATATAAGTTATAGATCCAAATAGAGTAAAAAAGCGTGTTTATTAGTTTTTTAAATTATTATTATTATTATTCTATCACACAGTAGGGTAGGCAGAGGGAACCTAGTGTTAAGACACTCCGTTCCCCACTTTCTGCCGAATTCTGGAGGCATTGCGTGTTGAGTGGCAGAACTCAACGCCGCGCTTAACCTCGACACCAGAGCGAAGAAATGGAAATATAAATTTAAGTAAATATTTCATCTCCTCGAGTGGGGATCGAACCCACAACCAGTCGGTTTTGCAGTCACACCTCGTGCCGCTGCGCCACGACCGGCCTCTATTCTATTTAAGCACATATTATAGAGTTTCATGAATTTATGTACGTTTTAGGATTGCTCAGTTATTATAAAACAAGAGAGTAAAAATATATTGCTAAAAATATCTATGAATATCTTGATAACAGAATCCTGATAACAGTTTAGTCATTGTCTCATTTCTCTTTTCATCCCATATAAAAATAAATATATAAAGAAGAAAAAAACAAACCAATATTATTCTCCCGTATATTAAAAACGGCTTCATCCCCCGGCGTGTACGAACTGTTCACGTGTAGTACATATCGTATACCGCTTTTCACGTAAACATGTTGGAATTGTATGGTTCTGCCGCATCGTTGGATGAGTTTGTATGAACAGTAGCCGTCGTCTTCATACCATGATGGAAATCTGGATATTTGGTACCACCTTCCTAAAAACTAATAAGACTTATATAACGATAAAAACGTATGGCTTAGTAGTCAGAGCGAGGTGGTTCCCAAAAAGACGCAGGTTGGAATCCCATTAATAATAAAATATTTAAGTATCATAAATTGTAGTTTTTTAAATATTAAATTATAATAAGATGGAAGTGACAGGTACAAATATATTAGGTAGATGGAACCTAGTGTTCACACTCATGTATACACTCCATTTTTCACTTTTATGAAGTAAAAATGGAGAATGGAGTGTATACATTTTCGAGATATAGATAGATAGATAGATAGAAAAACTTTATTGCACACAAAGCTGTTACACATAAAAATAGAGAAAAATCTTAAAATAATTCCAGAGCGTGCAAAGGCGATCTTATTGCTGATAGCAATCTCTTACAGACAACCTTTGAAGAAAGTAAACTAGTCTTAAGAGAAACGGGCTAGTGCAATTTTAAAATATAAAAACAAAAAAAAAAATAACTAAAATTTAAATAATTACCTTATAAATAAATAATACATACATACAAATATACGCAACATGTATACATACATACACATATATACATGTAAATATATGTTCATACATACATACAACTATATAAATACACACTATATTGCAAATAAATAAATAAATAATTATTGTAAGGCAAGAAAATAATTAGTTAGACAACTTTTGAATACATTTAAGGATTTGGAGTGACGAATGTCTGATGGAATCATATTCCACAGTTTTACCGCTTTCACAGAAAAGGATTCACCATAAAAGCGCGTGTGAGCAGTTGGCAACATTAGTCGAGATATAGTTAGTTGAACTCATTTCTCCCAGTGGGAATGAACTCACAATCACTGTGGTACTACAGCCTTGGTAAATAATGTTTTTATTAGGTTAAGTTTATCAGGCATTAAGGCATTCATAACAGCGGTGGTTGTAGGCTTAATTTATATAACTGACTGATACTTTTAGTATAGCACATAGCAGGGTAGACAGAGGGAATATGGGAACCTAGTGTTAAATCCCTCCGCTTTCCATTAAGATATTTCTGTTGTCCACTTTCCGTCAAATTGTGAAAGTATTGTGTGGTGGAACTTAACGCTACGCCTTCTTATCAGAGCAAGGAATGAATATATTAAATATTTCATTCCCCCAAATGGAAATTGGACCCACAACCGTTGCGTTTACCGCACGCTTGTGTCCCTGCACGACGACAGCATCATTTTTAAATTATGTAAATAAAAAATACGAATGCATTGTATTTCTTATATTTATGTTCACCGTCAGTATATTATATGAGAATATTTCAATAAATTTCGTTAGCAAGACATAAAAAAAAAACAAAAAAAAAAACTAAAAATATTTCAAGATTTAAATTGGTTTAAGCAATTATTATAGCAAACATACATAAATAGATATAACGTACAAATAAACTTATTAACTTATATAAATAGACGACTTATAGAGAAGAACTTGGCTCTACCTTTTCCAATTCAAAGTATTTCATAGTTTCCACTTGTTTACAATCACCAAACAACAACACCTGTCCTTCACTAATACTCAGTGAACCAAAAACAAAAAATAATAATATATATTGATACATTTTTACTAAGATCTAAAAGACTATTGACAGTACGAAAAATTGTTTTTACTTATATCTCTTATCTTATCTTTATCTTTTGGAGATTCGGAAGATGTTTAGTTATCTCTAAAATTTTTATCGTAATCCAATATATTGAACTGTAGTTGAGACCAACGTAGTACAGCGTATGACTATAGAAATGACTGTTGTGGGTTCGATTTTCATTCGGTTACCTTTTACACATATAAAAGGACGAAGGGAAAGGGAAGAGGAGAGAAGAAGATGAGGGAGGGGAAGAAAGAGTTTAGGAAGTTAGTGTTAATAAACTCCCTAATTTTCGGCCAAATTTTGTGACATTACATATTTAGTGGCGGAACTCTACGAGCAAGGAAATGTATAATTTAAATATATTTATTTTCTCAAGTAGGTATCGAGCCCACGACTTTTCGATTATAGTCAGACATTGTTCCATTGCATCACAACGACTTATGATATTTTTTTTATCTTCACGATGTATCCCGAATACAGTAGCGTAGGCAGAAAAACCTGGAAACCTAGTTTTATATAGTAGGGAAACACTTCCAGTGTTGGGATGGGAACATCGAAACACTGGAAGTGTTTCCCTACTTTCCGCCGAATTCTTGAAGCATTGCGTGTCAAGTGGCGAAATTCAACGCTGCGCTTTGCTTTTTTCCAGAACGATAAAATGAATAATTTTAATATTTTATCTCCCCGAGTAAAAATCGAACCGATAAACAATGTCGATCTAAATTCAACTCCAGTCTCCAAAAATCACACACATCTGACCGTGCCACAACGGTATATACATATATATGTACATACTCAAAATATTTTAGATTTTTATGGTCATTATAAAAATACTAAAACAATTAATTAATTAAAATGATATTTGTAAATTTAAAAAAACAGTTGAGGCCAGTCGTGGCTCAGCGGCATAAAGTGTGACTGTACAACCGATTGGTTGTGGGTTCGATCCCCACTCGAGGAGATGAAATATTTACTTAAATTTATATTTCCATTTCTTCGCTCTGGTGTAGAGACAAAGCGCGGCGTTGAGCTCTGCCCCTCAACACGCAATGCCTCCAGAATACGGCAGAAAGTCGGGAACGGAGTGTCTGAACACTAGATTCCCTCTGCCTACGCTGCGGTGTGCGGGATACAGCGTAAAGCTGATTTATTTGATTAAAAAAACAATGTTTTTTACATTTCATTCAATAAAACCATCAACCGGAAATTTTAATGTTGATCAAAAAAAAGAAATACTTTAAATGCATTGAGGCAGAAGATCTAATTATTTTTTTTAACTTAAAAAACGCTAAATACCGTCAAATTACCCAAAGTAAATACGGAAGCTGTATTGATTTCCGGTAAAATCTTATAAAAGTGTTTACTTTTTATTCTTTGTGTTAGTAGTTTCGTATCAATAAGTTTGTAGAGTTCTACGACTTAGTCAAATGTTTGGTTTTTTATGACATTAACTTACATAAAAAAAATATTATCGCATATAATTTGGTCATATTACTTCTAAAGTTTGGAATATATATATATAATAAATATATAATATATATATTATATAATATAGTCAAAAATGTTATTTAATATTGTTTTAGTTTTATTTGTTTACAAAGTAAATTCTCAGAGTACTAGTACTAGTTGTACGATTGTTAACTCTACAATTTTGGATTTGCCGAAGGTAAGTAGTAGAACCTATTGGAGAATCTATTTTTTTAGACCAGAATAAATGTGAATACAATTATTATTATTATTGTATTTATTAGTTAATAGAAAAATGTATGTTATGTAGTACATATAATAGAGGCCAGTCGTGGCGCAGCGGCACAAAGTGTGACTGTCAAATCGACTGGTTGTTGGTTCGATCCCTACTCGGGAAAATGAAATATTTATTTACATTTATATTTTCATTTCTTCGCTCTGGTGTAAAGGCAAGGTGCGGCGTTGATCTCCGCCACTCAACACGCAATGTCTCCAGATCTTGGCGGAAAGTGGGGAACGGAGTGTCTTAACACTAGGTTCCCTTTGCCTACCCTGCTGTGTGCGGGATACAGCTGATTTGATTAAATTTAGTATATATAATAGAATTCTTTATTAATTTATTACATAAAAATCGAGTTTAATTTATTATTAGTATTATTTATTTCTCTATAAAGTATTATAAGACGAAATTAGAACGGAGCTAGTATCACGAAAATTAGCTTAATTACTAATAACCCTACAAATAATACTTACTTAACGATTCTGGCTGTAACATTAAAACATTAATAAAAATGGCGATGGCGCTCAAGCGAGCCTGTGTAAGTAAAAAAATTGACGTTACGGGAGACGAAACTTAATAAAAGATACGGAAATAAAAGACTCCTTTCTCCTCAGCTCGATGGTAGATGGTATTTTGCGGCGGTGGCCACAAACTTCAACGAGCAAGTCGACTGTGCCATGGTTGATTTTAATCATAAAACGAATAATACAACCGACATATCAGTAACCTGGGTTGTCAACAATACAGCTAGTTTCAATAATGGTTCAGTTTTCCTGAGGGATGAAGTTAACGGCGGTGATTTGCTTATTGTAAAATATAAAGGTATGAAAAATACTTACTTAGAATATTTTCTTTCCTAAGTGTGGAATAACATTTTAAAAATGTTTAAAAAATATAAAGGTATTTTTGTTTTTTGTTAAGAGAAAGTTTTGTTAAATAAGAAAAGTAAAAGTATTTTATATAATTAGATTTGAATCTGCGCAATGACTAGTCAGGCACTTTTAACAACCCAATAATAATAATAAACACTATTAATAATATTCTAATTATATTTTAATTCAATAATATTCTAATTCATCTGTTAGAATTAAAGCGTTTTCATTTATAGCCAAGCAGTTCCCTCTTTACCATATAGGGTCTGTGCCCAGAACTAACATCCTCAGGGGTCTCAACTGTCGTGTAAACTATTACTACTTAAGCAATTTATTAACATTTGTGTTATTTTTTAAATGAACCGCGTTGGTGAAGCCAAAGAAGAGTGATATTTTATATTATTATATTTGTACCATGAGGTGTCGCAGAAGCACAACACAACAACTGTAACGCGGCGATTGTGGGTTCGATCTCCATTCGAGGAAATGAATTATTATTTTTTAATATTTTCATTTTTTTTGCTCTGGCACCAAGGAAAAAGTACATCGTTGAGTTCCACCACTTAACACGCGATGCTTCAAAAAATTCGGCGAAAAGTGGGGAACAGAGTGTAAGAAGACTGGGTTCCCTTCTGCCCACCCTGTTATGCGGAATACAGCGTGAAGCTCATTTATTTCATATATATTTTACGTTTTTATTATGCAATAATAATAATAATAATATATTTGTTAATAATATTTAAATTTATCTGATAGAATTAAGGGATAATAATTTAAAAACAAGCATTTACCGTAATATGTCCTGAAAGATATTACATCTATAATATTTTAATAAGTTTTACTTTTCATCTGAGTTCTAAATTTTCTCGTGCCCTACAGCCCTAATATATTTATATATCTATAATACATTAGGGCACTTCTGTCTTGGCAGAGAACACTGTAGGAATATCTTAATACTTTTTTTTGTAATTTCAGATAATCGTACCTTAAAATATTCAGTGTTGGGGGTGGATTATGAGCATTACATTACTTTGTACGCTTGTGCTGATAACGTAGACGGAAGTATAACATGTAAGTGAAGTGTCAGAGTAAGTGAAAGTTGACGCAGGTTCCTTTGGGAACTTAGTGTTAGGGAACTTCGTTTCTTATTAGGATATTTCCGTTATTCCCAAACGCCGAATTCTTGAGGCTCTTGAACTCTTGAACTCGACACCGCGCTTCGCCATGTTACTAAACGAAAATACGGAATATTTCAGCGCTCTAAGTGGGAATCGAATTGAGGCCAGTCGTGGCGCAGGGCACAAAGTGTGACTGTAAAATCGACTAGTTGTGGGTTCGATCCCCACTCGAGGAAAAGAAATATTTATTTACATTTATATTTCTCGACACCAGAGCGAAGAAATGGAAATATAAATTTAAGTAAATATTTCATCTCTTCGAGTAGGGATTGCACCCACAACCAGTCCGTATTTCAGTCACATTTTGTGCCCCTGCGCCACGACTGGCCTGTAGTACTATAAAATCGAGAAATAAAGTATATTCTATATTATTTATTAAATTACAGATGAACTATGGAAATTGACGCGTTCGCTTCATCTAAAAGCAACCGATGCTTCGAAACTAGATCAAACCGTACGAAAATACGATTTGGAGAATTCGACGTTTGTTTTCTTCAAAAATTCAGAAGATTCGTGCAAAATTAACGCCGCGAACCATTTAAACCCAGCTACTTTGATTATGACGTCGGCTGCCACTTTTGCTGTGCTTCGACGGCTATATTAGAAAAAAAAAGTTGCTATACAATTTTTGTATGTGTATAAGAATGTAATCTAATTTAAATTTTTTTTAATCTATAATATATAAGCTGTTTTTATAACTGCAGCTTAAATCATTTGGTGTCTACTTTCGCATTTCTTGTTTGTTCGTTTTAAAAGAAAAACAATAAAAAAATATAAAGAAAGTTTAGTATTATAGTTTTATTAGTTATTAAGTACTTGGAGATTTGTAACATTAATATTATGATTAATAAATGTTATAACACAAAATATTTCTTACTAAGAAACATATTTAATTTGAATATTCTTTAGTTGATGAAAGTATTTTTTTTAGAAGTGACATCTTGCGGTTGAGGGAGGAAACTCTAACTCTACCCTCTAGTGATACCCCTATAAAGAGCTCCAGCAGCAAATTCCTAGGATATTTTGTAGATGGAGTTGAAAATAAATACAAAAAACCGATCAAGTGCGAGTCAGACTCGGCTAGGCTAGGAAGAAAAAGTTATAAAAATTGTCAAATTTAAATTTGCAAGCGTAATCACAAATGATATATGAAAGAATTACAAATTTATTAGGCTGATTGTTATAGTTATCTTAAAAATATCAGTTTTTTTATATACAGAGCGAGGAAATAAATTTAATTCATTCCTTCAAATGGGAATCAAACCCACAACTGTTGGCGCATTGTGACTGCGCCACGACGGTCTCAATTTTAATGCAAATATTTAAATGATCATCAATCTAAAGAAATTTCTATCCAATCGAGGAGTACCGTTGCTTATTATGATTACGGCAAGTGTTTACAACTTTCAGAGTTAGAGATCCTTGACTTTTACGGCAGTTTTTACACCCGCGAACGGTGAGTTGAGTACCGCTGGTACAAACCGACAAACTTGTACTTGTACTTCGGAAAAGAAGCAAAATATATTTAGAACCTTAAGTTTATAGATATAAAATATATANTATATATACTCTTTATTGCATTTTGTGATTCACATTAATACCATAAAATTGTTACATTGTCGGCAAAGGTGGACTTATCTCTAATAGGGATTTCTTCCAGTCAACCTATGGGTATGAGAAAAGGTAAAAACAATTTGCAGATCTAAAAGTGCAAGTGCAACATATACTTATATACATAACTTTACATATATACACATATACATACATACACATATTAGATATAATACATATATTAGATATAAATATATACATATAAAATTTCAAAAAACAATAAAAAAATTATAAATAAAGTTTGGTAGTTTTAGTAGTTATTAAGTACTTGGAGATTTGAATTTGCTATTAATATTATGATTAATAAATGTTGTAAGAATAAATATTTTTTACTAAGAAACATATTTAAGTTGATAAAAGTAATTTTTTTAGAAGTGACATCTTGCGGTTGGGGGAGGAAACTCTAACTCTTTCGCTCTGTGATACCCCTATAAAGAGCTCCAGCAGCAAATTCCTAGGATATTTTGTAGATGGAGTTGAAAATAAAAACAAAAAACCGATCAAGTGCGAGTCGGACTCGGCTAGGCTAGGAAGAAAAAGTTATAAAAATTGTCAAATTTAAATTTGCAAGCGTAATCACAAATGATATATGAAAGAATTATAAATATATTTTTAGTAATAATTTAGTAATAATTTATTAAGCTGATTGTTATAGTTATCTTAAAAATATCAGTTTTTTTATATACAGAGCGAGGAAATAAATTTAATTCATTCCTTCAAATGGGAATCAAACCCACAACTGTTGGCGCATTGTGACTGCGCCACGACGGTCTCAATTTTAATGCAAATATTTAAATGATCATCAATCTAAAGAAATTTCTATCCAATCGAGGAGTACCGTTGCTTATTATGATTACGGCAAGTGTTTACAACTTTCAGAGTTAGAGATCCTTGACTTTTACGGCAGTTTTTACACCCGCGAACGGTGAGTTGAGTACCGCTGGTACAAACCGACAAACTTGTACTTGTACTTCGGAAAACAAGCAAAATATATTTAGAACCTTATGTTTATAGATATAAAATATATATTATTAAAACATAAGATTTCTTGATGGTAAAAGAATTGTTTTAGTATACGAGTTGATTACAGTAATGCCCGAAGGTGAAATAGTGGGAAGGAGTTTTCTTTGGCGGTTTGCAAGAGGATAGACGATATGTGAAGTCGGTAAGTGTTCTAACAAATTAGATATAGCTTAGGTTTAGGTAGAAATACTCGTGTTTTTTCTTTTGTTTTCTTCTAGATTCTGTAGTATTAAAGTTGACTAAAATACTAATAAAGTAATTAAAATCACCACTGTTAAGTGGCGGAATTCAACGCCGCTTCGCAACTTCGTTCTTGACTTTTTGCCAAATTCTGGAGGCATTGTATGTTGAGTGGTAGAACCCAACGTTGCGGTTTGTCTCGACACCATGGTGAAGAAATGTAAATATTAAATATTTCATTACCTCGAGTGCGGATCGAACCTAAAACTATCACCACCACGACTGGCCTAAACTGGCGACTGGCATGAAGCTGTTTTTTTTATAAAATATCCAATATTCTCTGTAATATTTTTCATATAAAAACTTAAAAAAGTAAAAAAAATACTCCAATGGAAATATAAGAGGATTAGTATAAAACAGTCTCAGATTATTGTCGTTTTACGATATTGAAATAATTATGCAAGCCCACACTATTGGATAAAATTATTAAAACTAATTTGCTAGAAGCTTTTAAAGTACTATATAATTATTATAGATGGGCTATTTGATAGATGTTTTAAAATTCGATTTTAATTACGTGTGATGCGTTAGGTAGTTTTTGAAAAAAAAATAATAATTGGGTAGCGAAATCATTTAAGGCAAGTTATGGGGGAATGGAAGTGAGATGAATTTTTAGATCTTTCATAACAAAAAATTATTACGAATTATATTTNTTTGCTAAAAGCTTTTAAAGTACTATATAATTATTATAGATGGGCTATGTGATAGATGTTTTAAAATTCGATTTTAATTATGTGTGATGCGTTAGGTAGTTTTTGAAAAAAAAATAATAATTGGGTAGCGAAATCATTTAAGGCAAGTTATGGGGGAATGGAAGTGAGATGAATTTTTAGATCTTTCATAACAAAAAATTATTACGAATTATATTTGTAAATCATTTCAAATAAAGGCCCTGAGGAGGCCGTCGTGGCCCATGGGCACAAGGGTGTGACTGTAACGCGACGGTTGTGGGTTCAATCCCCACTCGAGGAAATGAAATATATATTTAAGTTTATATTTCCATTTCTTCTTTCTGGTGTCGAGACAAAGAGCGGCGTTGAGTTCCTCCACTCAACAAGTAATGCCTCAAAAATACGGCGGAAAGTGGGAAACGGAGTGTCTTAACACTAGGTTCCCTCTGCCTACTCTGCTGTGTACTCTGCTGTGCGGGTTGCAGCGTGAAGGCGATTTAATTTATTTTAATTTAATTTATTTCAAATAAAATTAATGTTGCAAACTTAAGTTTGTCAAATTTTATAAGTTGTACTTCCCGTTGATTTACAATCCTGAAATTGGTACGGTAGCCTCAGTGGCTGAATTTTTTTTTATGGATAAAGACAAGGCAAACAAACGTACGGTTTACCTGATGTTAAGTGATTATTACCGCCCACGACCCAGTGTAATACCAGAGGAGTTACATGTGCATTGCCGGCCTTTAAGGTGGAAATAGATGTGCTTTTTGAAGGTACCCAGGTCGATCGACCTGCCGCAGGTAGGCTATTCCACAGTTGCGTGGCACGTGGAAGGAAGTTCTTACGAAACCGCACAGGAGTGTAGTGCCACGTATCCAGATGGTCTAGATGGTACTTGACTTTGTGACGTACTGTGTAGTTAGAAAATTTTGCAGCAGGTTACAATTTAAACGGTTCACGGTAGGGGTTCAACTGAAGTTTATTTCGGCACTAGTCGACGTTTTCCCGAAAAAGACTAAACAGCGTCCGCTGTGTTAACATAGCAATGAATACTAGAATTCTCTAATAGTCATTGATATGCAGAAGGAGCAGCGTGAGTACAGCACGCAGCTTTAAGGAATACCAGCGTTCGCGGGCATGTATTCGGAGCAAAAACGGAGCACTAAAGGAGATATCTGGCCTACTCGACTTCTGGACAGAGCTCGCCTAACAGCTTTTTGGTTGAACTTTACCTTAGGAATTAAGCTCTGGCACCGCGGAATGGTTGGCGGCGTTGTTTTTCGGTCGTCCAAAGTCGAGTTCGAGGCAAAAAGAGCACCCAGGTGATCGGCGTTCTTTTTCGCTGTATGGACCAAGATGTAAATGACATCTGTGCGTAATGGCGGAAGCCAAGGCTGGCTAATGTTACCAAGTGCCACCTTTGAGAGCGCCCATAACTTGCAGACTTCTAGTTCCAGACGGGTAGCTCTCAACCTTCTCGTCTATCTTGGCGATAGAGGAGTCCGACTCGCACATAGCCATTTTTTATTTAACTAGGCGTAGTAGTAGTATAATATATAAACACGTTCTCAACATACACCTGAGTAGCAAAATTATTTATCACAAGCCAAAATACTTTTTGTTTCTTAACAAAAACTAAAACAACCGCGGCGTAATGGAGCAAATGAACCGAGAAACATTGCGGTCAGTTGTTTAGAGGACAACGGTATAAATTTTTTGTTTACTTGTTTGACACCATCGAGGCAAAGTAGTTACATATGATAGTGATAGTGACAATAGTGTCGATTCCCACTCGGTGGCTTAATTTTTCTCAAGTTCAAATTGAAAAAATAAAGTGTTTGAATAAAAAAAATATTTTCTTTTTTAGGTCGCCATACAACGTTTGACTGTAAGCGCGACGGTTACGGGTTCGATTTTTACCCGGGAATTTTAATTACGTAAATATGCTTTAGATTATTTTAACTTTACGCTGTATCCCCGTAGCTCCCATCAGCGAAACGCAACGCTTCGTTTTGCCTCGTTATCAGAACGAGAAAATGCAAATATTAAATACTTCATTTCCTCGAGTGGTAATCGAACCCATAACCCGTCGCGTTTAAAGTAGCACGCTTGTGCCTCTACGCTACGTCTGGCCCTACCCTACGTCCTTCAGTTTCTAAGATAACATAGCCTCAGGAAGCTTGCTAAGCTTTTAATGAACACTAAAGCTACCCGTCGGTCTTCATTAGTATTTGGAATACCTAACCTAACCGAACTACTGTATGGTTAGATTTCCAAGATGTATAAACATTACGTGTAATCAAGCTTACGGGGATTAGATTTGGAATTAAAGTACAACATTGACTATTTGCTAATATGGTTGAATTTGTGAAATAGAAAACGGATTTAGTTTTTTTTTTTGAGTTTTTCCAGAATTCGGCGGAAACTGGAGAGTGGAGTGCCTTAACGCTAGGTTCCCAGTTTCCCTTTGCCTACTCTATTTACGGGATACACCGTGAAATTAGAAAAAAATGGACATGGTGAACATTTTAAATTGGAAATGCCAAGAAATATCTGTGATGTATGTACAGATACATGTTTAAATACATTGTTTTTTTATTTTTATATTTTTTTCAGCTTCACGCTGTATCCCGGACACAGCAGGGTAGGCAGAGGGAACCTAATGTTAAGACACTCCGTTCCCCACTTTCCGCCAATTTCTGGAGGCATTGCGTGTTGAGTGGCGGAACTCAACGCCGCGCTTTCCCCACGACACCAGAGCGAAGAAATGAAAATATAAATGTAAATAAATATTTCATCACCTCGAGTGGGGATCGAACCCACAACCAGTCGATTTACAGGCACACTTTGTTCCCCTGCGCCACGACTGGCCTCATTTTTTTATATTTGAAGATATTCTAATAAATCTTGCATAGGACAAAACGAGTATCGAAAATTAATTTAAAACATTCTATTTTGACTGTGCGAATTCGAATAGATTAACGGAACTCTACGCCATCCTTTATCTTGCCACTAGGAAGAATAAAAAAAAAAAAAAACGTCATATGTGAGTGAAGGAATAAACATTTACTCTCTTGAGTAGAAATCGAATCCACAACCGTTGCGTTTACACTTAAACGATCTGCCACTGCGCCACGATGGCCTGAGAAGCTATATTTTGAATGAAAAATTACAATTTACAAGAAGTAATAGGAAATAAAGGTATTAATTAAAATTAAAAAAAATTAATAAAAATTAAATCAGCTTCACGCTGTATTCCGCACACAGCAGGGTAAGCAGAGGGAACCTCGTGTTAAGACACTCCGTTCTCCACTTTCCGTCGAATTCTGGAGGCATTGCGTGCTGAGTGGCGGAACTCAACGCCGCGCTTTGCCTCGACACCACAGCGAAGAAATGAAAATATAAATAAATATTTCACTTCCTTGAGTGGGGATCGAACCCACAACCAGTCGATATTACAGTCTGTGCCACGACCGGCCTCATAAAGGTATTATTAGGTATGTATGTAATTTAAAGCTCATACTCGCACGTACCACAGTCGCACCTTTGCAAAGCAAACATAGTCCAATAAGAGATTTTCATTAGAAGATGCATTTCTAGCTTCGTTCGTGTAACCCCTACTATTTGTATCCGATGGCAAATTTTGTATAAGTTTTATATTTAGACATATTTACTTTCGACGTCAGAGTGTAAAAATCTAAATTTTAAATATTTTATTTCTTGTAGTGGGAATCGAACCCACAACCTGTCGCGCTTACAATCACACGCTTGTTTATGCCATTGCGTAGTTACGGCCACGGCCGGTCGTCTAATAAAAAGCTAACGATGTGCTTTTTATTCACCAAACATTTTGTATACACTACTACTATTTGTGCTACACATATATGAAGCTTTAAAATAGCTTTACGCAGTATTCCCTTACAGCAGGGGCTACCCTGCCATAAGGGGGGGAGAGCATTTTAAAACTAGGTTCCTTCTACTTATGGAAGGAACCTAATTTTAAAATACTCTATCGTACCAACCAAGGCAAGGAAATGAAGATAATTTACTTACCAAGCTAAGAGTTAAACTTACAACCATCGCACGAGTATGTGTAATATGGGTCGACTGACGAACTTTATTTTATATAATAAAATACTTTTTACTTGAGGCCGTCGTGGCGTAGAGGCCCAAGGTTCCGATTTGTGTGTATATTCAATAATATTCAATTAAATTTCTTGGCTCTGGTGATGCGGCAAAGCGCAATGTCTCCAGGATTCGGAAAGCGGGGAGCGGGGGTGTTTTAATGGGAACGAATTGTCTTAATACTAGGTTCCCAAGTCCCCTCTGCTTACCCTGGTACGTACGATACAGCGTGAAACTAAAAAAAAATATATTATATTTTAAATAAATGCCAACAAATAGTAAGGATTTACAAGCTAGAAATGTTTTGTAAATTCTTTTTCAAGCCACTGTTCACATTCGCTTACTAACACGTGGACTAGGAAAAAGGATTAAATCGATCCAATTTTGCCTGATACTGCCGCCTCTGCATTTGCTCGAACATTTTCGATGATGTTTCATGTACGGCTAACGTCATATGGGGTCTGTACTATGAATTTCTTTGATTGGTCCAAAACTTGGCTCTTTTGAAGCAAAAATGTAAAATCTAGATATTATATTTTATGGATGGATGGAGAGAACCTAGTGTTTACCGTTCATTATGTGATCAATGGCTGAACTCAACGCCGCGCTTTGTCTTATTAAAATAATAAATTGTTAAATTGGATCCACAATAGGGCCGCTGCGACACGACGGCCACATTTACATATAATATTTTTTATGACAGCAATTTATATATATGCATTTTTGATTTAAAGATATGGAAAAGGCAAAAAAGATGTCAACCTTTACATATTTTTTTAGCGTTATGTGAACAATTGAAATTCTTTACAGGATATTATTATTAAAACTGCTGATACTTTGAATTTTTCACGTTTTCATTTAGTAATTTGTGGGGATTAAACCCACATCCGGCGCGTTATAGTCACACCCTTGTGCCCCTGTGCCACGATGCCCTGAATTAACTTAGTTAACTTTTATGAAAAAATATTTTACTAATAAATAATTGTAAAATTTTACTTTGTCAAAAGAATATTAAAAAAGCTCTTGTACATATTATATTGTAGCTTCCTGTAATACTGACAACACGTACATTTGTTGTATTATTAATTAACTATTTCAGCCTGCAGAATGTGGGGCACGGAAGTGTTAAGAAGTGTGCTTAATAGGAACGGAGTGTTATGACACTGGATTTCCCTCTGCCAAAACTGGCAGTATACCGTACATATACGGTATACTTCGTGAAGCTAAAAAAATATTCAAATTCTGATTTCACTGTCAGGTTTTACTTCTAAACACTTATTTCGATACATATTGTTTCGAATTCGGGCAGAAATTTCATAAAATATTTTCAGAATACTAGGTTCCCTCTGTCTACCCTGCCATTTGGAAAAAATAATTCTTTGTTTTTAGTTCATAATATTCATATAGTGCGTCAAGTAGCTAGAGGCGAAACGGCAGCCCGAAACTTGTTTTATTTCCAATATTTGTACGAAAAATACAGCACTGGTTATTCAAAGGGTTATCAATACAGCGCGTTTGGATATCGTTCTTTTTTCGATGCGCTTGAACTGAGCAGCTATGGAAATAGTGTTAGTAACGTACAGACAGGTAAATTCGGTTATTTGATATTGAATTAGTTTTCTTTCTTTATATTTATGTAATAAACATAATACATATATTATACATATAAACCCTTCTTAAGTTCTCCGTTATGTGTACAAACCGCATTAAAGTGTGTTGAACAATTTAAAAGAAGAATCTCTCGTGCACTATTATCTATAAAATGGTTCTACTACTACTATTACTACTGGTACTATTTATTATCTATAAAAACGGCAAAACATAACGTATGTTGTATGTTAAATATTTATGTTTTTTAGCATTCGTTGCTACAGAAATTCATAATCTGTAAAAAAACTACTGTCCAACTATCACGGTTCATGAGATACAGCCTGGTGATAGACGGACAGACAGACAGATAGACAACGAAATCATATTAATATTAGTAGTAGTAGACGGGGTCCGTCTTACTGTTTGTACAAATCTATAAATAGTGATTTTTAAATTTTATGCTAAAACCCACACAGGTTTGAACGAGAGATTGTAAAAACACAATATTTGGATGCACCGAGACGAAACATGAAATTTTGTTCAGTGTACGCTTTTGTTTCAACGTAACCTCTATTGACATGTTCGAATAAATATAATATGATTTATTAAAAGCACGTTTTCATATATGTGTGTTTATTCATATGTATTTTTCAGTTTCACGCATTATCACGTACAATAGAATGTGTCAAGTCAAAGGTGTGACTGGATTCGAGGTATTCTGTGTTAAGTGGTGGAATTTAACGCCGCGCTTTCTTTTACAAGAATAGTAAGTTTCTAAGAAACTAAACCTAAACATTTTTTAAGGTTTAACATATATAGCTTCACGCTGTATCCCACATATAGCATGGTAGGCAGAAGGAGCCCAATGTAAGACAATCCGCTCACCACTTTCCGCCAAATTCTGGAGGCATTGCGTGTTCGGTGGTGGTGTTCAACGTCACGCTTTGCCTTGACACCAGAGCGAAGAAATAATAATGTTAAACATTCCTTGAGTGAGACTTGAACCCACAACCTGTTGCGCTTATCGTCATACGCTTGTTCCCCTGCGCCATAACTGGCCTGATTTCTAAGGTTTAATGTTAAGATTTCTCTAACTTTAACGTATTTTTGTTGTGTATCATATTTAATAATAGTAGTTTTATTCCTTTGTTACTTCAAAATAATAATGATACTATGCGTACGCAAACTTGGAAAACTACAAGATCTTCTATATTGTTTATAAATCTTAATATTCATATATAATTATATAGACAAAATAAATTTATTAGTATACCAAAATAATGTTACTATTATACTAAAATAATAGTTCAAGTGGAATCAAACCTAGAACTATGGCGTTTATGGTCAGATATCGTTACTTTTATTGTAATTATTATATCAAATTGCAATTAATATATAAACGTTTTAAATATACAGGATGATTGGTAGATAAACAAACTGATACAGGTGATGATAGATTTCCAACTATTTTTACCTCATATGAAATTTGCTCTGAAATTTTATCGTTTCCGAGATATTGACCATTCAAAAAATATCTAAATACCAGATCAAGTGCAAATATTTTGCGTGTTTTTTCAATGATTATTAGTATTATGTAACATGAATGGATGATAATGGCTGAGAAAGTCTGAAAACGTTAAACAAATTTGGTACAAGCTGTAATTTTCAACTGTTGGGTGTGTGTATGTTTTTTAAGTTTTATATCTAAAAATCTTTTAATTTCAAAAACATTTTTACTTTGTCCTCTTCCGATTTATACTAAAACATATGTAATATTCTTCTAATCATACATTTTTAAGATATAACGTAATTCAAATTCTTTTAATTAATAAATTTCGCATAGGACTACGTATTACATGTCTAATTAGGAATAATAGAGATATTGACTATTTTTTGATTGACTAATAATACGTCAAAGACAGTAAAATTTCTGAGCAAAAGATGTGGGGTAAAAATAGTTGAAAATGCTTTAACACCTGTATCAATTTATCCATCCATCTACCAACAACTAACAAAGAGGTAGGCAGAGTGAACCTAGTGCTAAGACACTCCGTTCCTCATTGGAGATAATACATGTTGAGTGGCGGAACTCAACAAGGCAAATCTCACACCAGAGTGAAGAAATGAAAATATAAACTTAGAAAAATATTTCATTTCCTCCAGATGAGACCGAATGCACAACCAGTCGCGTTTAAAGTCACACACTTGTGCCTCTGCGCCACGACTGGCGCAAGAAGAATTTTGTATGGATACATGCCGCATTTTTTTATTGCCTGAGATAATTCTGCCCGCAGATACATTTGGTTTCATCAAAACGATTAACGTCTTGTAATATCTAGGGTCCCTCTGCCTAGCCTTTCCTGTTAAAAGACTATGTAATATAAAATACGCCATATAGTTCAGGGAAGAGTTGAAGGCAACAGGCCACGCGTCAGGTCCAACACGCGATGGATTGACCAAGTGAAGGCTGTCCTCAATGGCCCACTCGCTTACACCAGGCAGGCAGCAGCAACCTTTAAAACGATGATCATGACAGCTCAAGAGCGAAACAACGAAGATGCCTTCACCGTCACTACGACTCTTGCTTCCTTAAGCCAAATATCAGTCCATATAGTACATTTCGTTGGGTATAGATCATTTACAATGAGAGGACTCCGAAAGGTAGTGAGTTTGATATAAGCGTCAGAGGGAAGAGAGAGTGTAAGTAAAAATTATAAAGAGTCCCAAAAAGTAGAATTTCTCAAATATTTTCATGTAATATTTTGTCGTAAAAATCCTGAAGAAAACTAGGGAAAAAATAACAGACTTAATAAACCTTCTGTTCATAAACTGAGGAGATTTTTAAAAGACTAACTTAGCAAGCTTAAGTCGCAGGAGAACTTTTGATTACCTACTTCACCTAAGTTTTTTATAATGTAAAGTTTTTAAAGTAACATAAATAAAATTATTCCAATAAACATCGAAATGAAAGAAATATAAGAAATGTATAATAACTTTTTACTTTTTCGTTATTTTTTATAATTTATAACTAACTTAGGTTGAGTTTCTGTTTTGTTACTCAAAAAATGATAAAACAATGAAGATAACAAAGTATTTGTTGAAATCTATAATTCTATATTATGTTTACTCTTAACGCTAATCTCAGGAAGTACTTAATCGAAAAATTAATGTAGTTGCTTAACACTAGGTTCCCTCTCTCTACCCTGCTGTGTGCGGGATACAGAGTGGAGTTGATTTAATTTAAAAAAAAAAAAAATTAAATTAGCTTCACGCTGTATCCCGCACACAGCAGGGTAGGCAGAGGGAACCTAGTGTTAAGACACTCCGTTCCCCACTTTCTGCCGAATTCTTGAGGCATTGCGTGTTGAGTGGCAGAACTCAACGCCGCGCTTAACCTCGACACCAGAGCGAAGAAATGGAAATATAAATTTAAGTAAATATTTCATCTCCTCGAGTGGGAATCGAACCCACAACCAGTCGGTTTTACAGTCATACTTTATGCCCCTGCGCCACGACTGGCCTCTGATTGGAATTTTAACTTTTTCTTTTCTTAATAACTAAATATTAAAAAAGAAACATTAAAAGAATTACTCTTTTCTAACTTGTTTCAAGCAAGATGTTACCGAATTCCAATTTTCAGTATATATAAATAAATATTGTAAGAGCGCGATAGTGCGACAATTTACGACACGCGTGGCTGTGCACGTACAAGATAGCCCTGTATCGGGTCCCTGGGGCACGTGACGCTATGGGGTCGAAAGTGGGTACGATTTATTTTAAATTGTACTATACTAGTTGTATGCTCCTGCATTGCTTTATATGGGTATAGGTAGGCACCTAAGTGGAAATTATGAAATATGGCCATAATTTTGTGTAAATAATTAATTTCATTTTTTAATACCTTTTAAAAAGATTTAAAAAAAAGTGGGGAACGGAGTGTTTTAACACTAGGTTCCCTCTGCCTTCATTGCTGTGTGCGGGATACGGCGTGAAGCTTATAAAAAGATAGATATTCAAAATAAAAATGTCATATTATAAAGATATTGTTTTCTTATTAAATATTTAATTTTAATTAAAGAACAATATTATATAGGAGATGGCTATACTACACTGTACCCAAAGATAACCTAGTGTCAAGACCTCCGCTTTCCACCCGTATTACTCCACTCAAAATTGTTAAAACAAGGAAATGAAAATATTTAATTTCCTCGACTTGGAAAAACTCCACAAATGTCGTGTTTACAATTAAATGTTGTTCAAATGCGGAACGATAGCATCTGATCTTATATAGAGTCTTTTTTAGCTTCACGCTGTATCCTGTACATAGCAGGGTAGGCAGATAGAACCTGGGAACCTAATTTTAAGACACTATGTTCCTAAAGGAAACATTACTGGTCCACAAAATTCTGGAGACATTGCGTGTTGCGCACAATAAAGTACTTAAACCAAAAAAATATGAATTCTTCAATATCGTGAAACGAAAGTGCTCCATAAGATAGTTACTTCCTATCGTTATAATCCCAAGCGAGTCCAATATTCTTTGTACTTTAATATTGAAGGACGGTACGGTCGACAATTTAGGATTCACTCGGGTACGAGACGGATTGTTTACTTGTAAATAAAATATCAAATGTAGCTTTTATTTGTGTATGTATTTTTGGAATATGTCAAACCGTTTTATAAATTATTTGCAATCTAATCAGCTTCACACTCCCGCAGACAGGACGGTAGGCAGAGGGAACCTAGTATTAAAATACTCAGTTCTCCACTTTCCGCTACATTTTTCGAGGCACTGTGTGAGTGGCAAAACTCAACCCCGGATTTCGAATTGGTGCCAGAGCGAATAAATAAATTTATTGAATTCAATTGAATTCAGCTTCACGCTGTATCCCGCACATAGCAGGGTAGGCAGAGGGAACCTAGTGTTATGACACTCCGTTCCCCACTTTCTGCCGAATTTTGGATGCATTGTGTGTTGAGTGGCAGAACTCAACGCCGCGCTTAGCCTCGACATCGGAGCGAATAAATTGAAATATAAATTTAAGTAAATATTTCATCTCCTCTAGTGGGGATCGAACCCACAACCAGTCTGTTTTACAGTCACACTTCGTGCCGGTGCGCCACGACTGGCCTCAATAAATTTATTGATAAGTAATAATTCATTTCCTCGAGTAGAGATCGAACCCGCAACCGTCGCGTTTTGTCATACTCTTATGCCCCTATGCCACGACGGCCTTGAGACCTTTTTTATAATCTGATAAAAGCAAAACAAACATAATGATAAATAATGATAATAGTAAAACAGCTAAGCCTGAGTAGGCAGAAGGACTTTAACTTTAAAGCACTGCCTTCATCACGGATCACCATTTCCAGACATTGTGTGTTGAATAGCGGAATAGCGGAATAAAGTAAAAATAACAATAACTCTTCGTACGCAAGGTTTCTCATTGGATGCGGCAGAATACATGAACGTTGGTGTTCCCCAAGGCTGCTTGCTGTCCTCGACGCTGTTTTTTCTGCATATCCATGACATGTTAGAGGATTCTAGCGTTCATTACAATTCAGATGATAGTACAGTGGGTGCTGTTTACTCCGGCCGCGCAATCCTTTCTCGGGAAAACGTCGACTATTGCCGAAATAAATTTGTTTCTTCAGTTGAGGCATCTCTCGAGAATATTTTCTTATGTGATGAAAGGAACTAGGTTTAATTCTACCACAAGAAGGCACAAGTTTGTGGATTAACCACTAAAAAAAATGCAGTTGTCGTGTCGCCAGCCTTTCAAAACATTCCCCCTATAGCCACTCCCAGTGGCAGCCAATATCGTGATCATCTGGAAAGTAACGCTAAGATGGCCCAAAAGAAACTGGGGGTCGTCACCAGAGCGAAGCAGTACTTCACGCCTCAACATCGATTGGCCCTGTATAGGGCTCAGGTCCGGCCTCATATGGAGTACTGTTCTCATCTCTAGGCTGGTGTACCCCAGTATCAGCTTGAGTTGTATGCCATCAGACGGTCGCATACAACTCAAGCTGATATTGGCGGAATTCCTGGGGGCCCAATGATCTGTGAAAAGCTTGACACTTTTGCTTTGCGTAGAGATGTCTCCTTGCTGTTCAAATTTATTGTGGAAAGTGTTATCTCCTGCCGCCAAATTTTCTAACAGTGTGCTGTTAGAAAACACTGCTGGAAAATACGTAATGTGGCACGTCACAAACTGACACGTCCATAACATCTGGATACGTGGCACTCCACTACTGTGCGATTTCGTAGGAACTTCCTTCCACGCGCCACGCAACTGAATTGGCCTATCTGTAGTGTTTTCAGGTCGATATGATTTGGGTACCTTCAAAAAACGCGTGTATCTCCACCTCAAAGGCTGGTAACGTACCTGTATCTCTTCTGGTTTACACGGGGTCGTGGGTGACTATGATCACTTACGATCAGATGGCTCCTACATTCGTTTGCCTTGTCTTTTTCCATAAAAAAAACCATTTTATGTGACCTAGAGATTTAGTGCCAAGTATTGAATGTCAAGAAAGTAAAAAAATAAATAAATATGAAAGTTAGATCAAAAAACGTAAGAAAATAAAGCAAATTTTAAAAATAACTAATTAATTAAACTAACATAGCAGGGTAGGCAGAGGGAACCCAGTGTTAAGACACTCCGTTCCCCACTTTCTGCCGAATTCTGGAGGCATTGCCTGTTGAGTGGCAGAACTCAACGCCGCGCTTAACCTCGACACCAGAGCGAAGAAATGGAAATATAAATTTAAGTAAATATTTCATCTCCTCGAGTGGGGATCGAAGCCACAATCAGTCAGTTTTGCAGTCACACTTCGTGCCGCTGCGCCCCGACTGGCCTCACTATATTTGGTGGTAGACTACTATATTTGATATTAATTTTAACTCGATACATTCATCCGAACTATATACACGATTAAGTCTCGGCATTTACAGACAGACAGACACGCAGACCACAAAGGAATTCTATAAAGGTTCCGATTTTTCCTTTCATAGAGTTAGATACGGGACCCTAAAAACACGCGTAAATATAAATTACAAAACTAATTTAATTCCTCTACTTTAAAATGTAATAACGCTTTAGTTACTTAGTATTTCAGCGAATTAAAATCATAAATCAAGCAATTAGGTAACAAAGTGCAGAGTGCAAACGTCCGTTTTCCTTAACGGCTTCCCTTGACACCTGTTAAAAGTTTTCCATTTATACTTAAATTTATATTTTGAACCTTATTTGTAACTCTATAAAGGTCATAAACTTGGAAACTAACCAATCCTAATTTCTATAGTGTAAATGAATGCTTTCAGTAAATAACAATATGAGTCAAAGTTCTTAAGAAACTGTACAAAAAGTGTCATAGTAAAGTGTAGATTTTAATTTCAGGTAAATAAAATCAGGATTCAGTCATCTATAAGTATTTATATGTAGAGAGTTACAAAATTTGTGAGGCCCATCGTAGCGTAGTGTTGTGGGTTCGATTCTCCCTCGAAAAAAATGTAATATTTTCATTTTCCTCGCTGTGGTAACGGGATAAAGCGCGGCGTTAAATTCTACCACTCAACACTCAATGCCTCTTCAGCGGAAAGTGGGGAACAGAAGTATCTTAATGGGGACGAAGTGTCTTAACACTAGATAGACAATGCACAGCCGAAACCACTGAATGAAGGAAACTAAAATAATAAATGCTAAAGCGTACATACGTCTTTACAGTTACGTCAGTCGTAGCGCAGTGGCTGAAGTGTGACTGTAAATTTAAACGCGACAGTTTGTGGGTTCGATTCCCACTCGAGGAAATTAAATATTTAATATTTTCATTTCTTCGCTCCGTGCAAACGTGGCGTAGAGCTCCACCACGCAATATCTTAAAATTTTAACTGAAAATGGGTAACGGTGCGTCGTAACACTTTTGCATAACTTTATGTGTATGTTTTTACAAACGCCGTTAAAAGCGTGAAACTACTATATGAAAGGAAAATTTTATAAAATCGACGTTTGTAGTTGACTATAGAAAAAGAAATATTATATTCATATATTTCAACATATTTTATTTGCATTTACCAGTACAAAACTCTATATTCTGCCTCGCTAGGTTTTACGGAAAAATCTCTATAAAAATCCTCATGTTCACATTCTGAGATTTCATAAATAAATCCAACCCTTAGTCGTTTTCAAAAACAAACCCTAAAAATGCATTTTAAAAAGGTTTTTTTCCCCAAAAAAAGGGTAACTCTGCGCCAAAGGGCATACTTATATCCAAAAATTGACTGCTCCATTCCGGTCCGGTTCCCCCTTTGTATTAAAAGCACACTCTCAACGAAAAGCATTTCGTTTTGCCCCGCGCGTCGGACATCCCTTCTCAAATGTTTTGTTATTATCGAATTATTTAATGTCATGGAAAATTATTTTATTTTCACGTCGATTTAAAAAGACATGGTCATCATAAATTATTGTTATCGTAACGTATAGCTTTTTTTATGGTTTGTGTTGTACTAAAAACTTCAGGGGATCCTTTATAGAAATTTTGAAATTTAATTCATATACTCGTATAGTGTTGATGTGTTAGTTTATATAAAGGTTGCTGATTGATTTTGTTTACAATTTGTGGCCATTTGTGGATTAACTTATTTTAAAAAGGAAGAGGAGGGAGGAGGATATATTCGACGTCTATATGTTGTGTTCATCGTTTGCCGATAATTTTTAAAATTTAATTATTTGTAAGAAATTCCGTGATAGTAACTCAGGATCTGAAGCTGGAATCCCAGAGAAATCGATGGAAACTTTCAAACTTTATAAGTAAAACGCTAAATTCGTTCATTTAAATAATTCTAAAAGCAAAGTTATAGGTAAAGCCTAGTCTTGATATAAAAAGATTGAGAACCATTGATAAGGGAGTTGACAAGCAAGGCAATAAGGCACTATGAGGTACTAGAGTGAGGTGTCGCGAGAGGGACGCGGACTGAATATCGACGACCCGATTTATTTTTTATTGGTGCAAAATAATTAGGGGGATTTAGCTGACGTGGCCGATGTGTTACATGAAGGTTTGGGATAATTTTGTTTTCTTTTATTTTTTGAAAATATATTTCCAATTTTTTTATTAATTTTAAATGTTTTGGATTTCTTTTTCTATTGCTAGAACGGAAAAACCTAGTATCAAGACACTTCACTTTTCAAGAGATCAAATCAACTGCGTTTATATTATAATCAGACGCTGCCTCAATAATCCATAATAGCTAGCTCTTTTTAGGTTCACGCTCTACGTTCGGTATCGTAGCAGACTACTCAGAGGGAACCTGGGAACCCGGTGTTAAGACACTCTGTTCGCATTATGACACTTCCGTCCCCTTCATTTCAAATTCTCGAAGCATTGCATGTGAAATGGCGGAACTCAACGCCACGCCTGGGACCCACTCATAATAACTTTGAAGACTCAAACACACCACACCAGAGGACAAGATACTATCAGCTTAGTCCACAAGAATCTAAGGTCGTACGCGAGGTAATTAATAAATCGTTGGCGGTAGTTTGATATAATGATAATGTCAAATGACAAACGAATGCCATCTCAGTCTACCCTTGACCACGGACTACTGCAGAATGTTCGAAACGTCGCCTTCACAAAAATATATAATGAATAAATATGCACGTTTAATCCGGTTAAATAGTTTCATTTAAAATAAACAAATTCTTTATTTATCCGTAAACATAAATATGAATATGTAAATAAATTTCGTATGAGTTGAAAATAAATACTGGTATTACTTGAGCTCATATAGTATAAACCTCAAATGTTTACCTTTTTCATTTTGTTAATACTATATTCAAATAAAAACCCTTGATATCCTAATTTGGAACCAACAAAGCGAAAAAATTTATTGCAGTAGGATTATGAGGGAAATATATCAGCCTTTCTTTTTTGTCATATAAATATTTCTACATTGTTATATTATATAATATTTTTTTTAAGTTTGAAATCCCTATCGCAATCGCTGACGTGGTGCAGCGGTACAGTGTATTATAGTAAATGACAACGTAGTGGTTTCGATTGTCCCTCAGAGAAATTAATTATTTAATTTACTCCTTCTGGTAGCAAAGCGCGGCATTGAGATTTCCCACTCACACAATGTTTCAAAAATTGGGCCTAAAGTGGGGAACAGCGTATACCTTACTATTTTTTTTAACTTCGCGCCATATGCCGCACAAAGCAGGGTAGGAGATGGAACCTGGGAAACTAATGTAAAAATCCTCCGTTCCACTTCCAAAAATACCTGAAGTACTTCAAAACCTAAAAACGTCAATATTACAAATCAAAGTAAAATACTCCAAGGGACAAATACCTTTCATTATAAGTAAATTAGCAAGGAGCAATTAGTATGGAAAGGAGTACAGAATAATCACATTGAGAAGTAATTACGTTAATCACCACGGGTGTTGATGATCATTGGTCAATTAAGTTTTAAATTATTACTGTCATTTACATAATTGGGCAACATTGAGATGACTGTGTTACTGAAGCTTACAAACGTGGCGTTTGGTACGATTTATTAAATCAGCATCACGCTGTATCCCGCACACAGCAGGGTAGGCAGAGGGAATCTAGTGTTAAGACACTCCGTTCCCCACTTTCTACCGAATTCTGGAGGCATTGCGTGTTGAGTGGCAGATGATTTATTAAAGATTTTTATGATTTTGTAAATCGATATTTTTTATTTCATCATCTACACACAAATAAAATAAAAATAAAAAATCTTAATTTTACGATTTATGCCGCGTAGGATAGGGTAAGCAGATGTAATCTAGTGTTAAGACACTTTGTACCCTAAGCATCGTCTAATTGTCGCTAGCCGCTCGCTTTATCGTGTTACCGGAGCGAGGTAATGTAAATAACTCATTTCTCCGAGCGGAAATCTAGCTCACAACCCTTACGTAGATAATTAATGATACAATAGCAACAATATTATGATATAATATATACAAAAAGCCGGAAAAGTGCGAATCAGGTTCGTCCACTGAGGGTTGGAGCTTTTTTCTGACATTCAGGCTTAGCTTAGCCAGAGCCTTTTTATCTCATACCTCACTCAAACTAACTTTAATATCAAATTTTGCCCCTTTTGAAAGCTTTTATTTTTTATCAAAAAAAAATAATTAAATTAGCTTCACGCTGTATCCCGCACACAGCAGGATAGGCAGAGGGAACCTAGTGTTAAGACATTCCGTTCCCCACTTTCTGCCGAATTCTGGAGGCATTGCGTGTTAAGTGGCAGAACTCAACGCCGCGCTTAACCTCGACACCAGAGCGAAGAAATGGAAATATAAATTTAAGTAAATATTTCATCTCCTCGAGCGGGGATCAAACCCACAACCAGTCGATTTTGCAGTCACACCTCGTGCCGCTGCGCCACGACCGGCCTCTTATTTTTTATCATTTAACCACAAACATATATTTTACAGATTTTTTCCTAAGCTAGTACTAGGTTAACCAGTAGTACCTACCCTATTAATTTGATTCCTGTTATAGTGTCGAAATACGAGTTTTTTTGGTATTTAAGGTTATTATTTTTTAGGATTAAACCATAAATGTGTAATGTTCACATTTTTTCCTGAACTATTGTTACATGTAGATGCTATCTGCCAAATTTCATAATTCTAGGCAAACCGGAAGTACGCGAATTTTGATTCCCTGTATACTGTTGAAATACGCATTTTTGCGATATAAACGGCCATGTCTTTTTTTAAAGTAAATATAGAAATATTTTTTATCAGGAAAGTATAGGGCCATGGATTTGAGTATATGGTTTGAATTTCAACTCGATATCTCCAAGTGTTCCTGAGATAAAAGATTTTGACAGACAGACAGACAGACAGACGGACAACGTAGTGATCTTATAAGGGTTCCTTATTCCTTAAAAAGTACGGAACCCTAAATAGTATTTTTTTAATAAGGACCATTAATATAAAAAAGCCAGTTCAGTATAATAGTTAGGTATATTTTTTGTTCATTTAGTTTTGTTTTTATATTTTATTATATATATTTGTTCAGCTTATTGTATCTCGCGTGTAGCAGGGTAAGCAAAGGGAGCCTAGAGCTAAGACACTCAGCTTCGCAGTTTCCGCTAAATTCTGGAGGCATTGCGTGTTGAGTGGCGGCACTCAACGCCGCGCTTCACTTCGATACCAGAGTAAAACAAAAAAGATATTAAATATATCATTTCCTCGAGTGGAAATTGAACCCGTAGCCTGTCGCTTTCACAGCCACGCGCTACTCAGTCACAGTACTCAGTCATTATATATATTTTTTTTAAGTGTCATTATATTTGAGTGTAAAAGTAGGTAATTTCTTTTAATACAATCATAAATGAAGTATTTAGGTTTTCATGATTTTTAAAAATAACCCGAGCATTTTTACTATTTATATTAGGCTTACTATTTATATAATTATTACATACAATTATTTGAAGATTTAATTTAAGGTGTATTTACTAATAAAAAAACTAGTTAAGTACGGTTCGGACTCGCCCACCTAGGCTTTCGCACAAATTTCGGGATTGTAGTTCAACGAGAAATACGGCATTTATAAAAGTTTACAAATTTAAGCTTACAGTATATGCAGTTCATTTTATCATTTTATTTGAAATAAACTACATATATAAGTTTGCAATTTTTTTTCTATGAAATACAACATTTTGTCAATTGACAGACGGACAGATGGACAGTTATATAAAAATTTCTTTTGAGGTACGTAACCCTAAATGCAAATAAAAAATTTAACAGAGGTCGTCGTGTTTCAGCATCCTACGATAAAAACGACGATTGTGGCGTTGATTCTCCACCGATGGAATGAATTATTTTATATTATGAATAAGAACGAAAGTCACGAAAATTGGGGAGCAGAAAGGATTAACACTAGGTTCCTTTGCATACTCGACTATACGAAGGATACATCTTGAAGCTAAAAAAAATTTAAAAGAAAAAAAATTAATAGTACATCAACATTTACTATTAAAAAAAGCGCTTCCACGTTGCAAAACTGCAAGTCTGCAGCCAGCCTAAAATACTCAATCACCCATTTCAAATTTAAATTTTATCACATTCACAATAAAGTAAAAAATTGCTCAAAATTCGAAAAACGCTTCGTCGCCTATTGTTCTCACATAAGAACAATTGTCGGGAGCAAGTTTTCCGTATAATCAGATTAAGGATGAACGGGAGGCGATTTGCGTGCGTAATGCTGCTAAGTGCACTTTTAGACTTGTTTTGCTCTGGATTATGACTCTCTTTCTCTCTCTATTTGACATGTAAGTGTCGGTTCTGGTTTTAAGCCAAATGGGTTTTGTGTAAGCTTTATTTGGTTGTGTGTATGTACGTTTTTAACATAATGCTAATCTAATGAATAAATAATTGTATTCATTTGCAAGTATTGATGCCATTGTTGGCGGATTAGTTACTCGTTGTATGTATAGGATTGATGTAAAGTAGATGTGGATTCTTAAATATAATTATGTCTAGAATCAAAGTGACGTAGCGTCGTTTAATCCACAAAATGAGGTAGAGATTATAAGATATACATTTATTTGTTTTTTAATTGTTTTTTTTATTTATTTGATTTTTAATGTAAGAAGAAGAAGCCACTTAAAAAAATGTTTGAAACTTGTGTTCGTAAATGAATTTATAGATTATGTCATTTTATTTACATTTATATAAAAAATAAAAAAAAACACATTGTTACGCCAGAAAATATATATTTTTATTTGTTCATAAAAAAACAGACACTTTCTACGTGCAATTATTATATGTTCAAAAAATTGTGTTTTTGTTTTGAGATTTTTCATATTAGTCATATCTAGTGATTTTTAAATCATTGAATGCAAATACTTCGTCTGGAATAGCCTTAAAACAAAACTACTTATACACGTATACTGAAATGCAGTATTTAGTTTTTTTATTTCAGCTGTACGCTTTTTCAATTTGTATAGCAGGGTAAGAACAGAGAACATTATTTCAGGACACTCCTTTTCCTCCCTCCATTCATTGAGTGTAGGTGGTATAGAATGGTGGACCTTAACTTTACTTCATTTTTCACTTGTAAAATATAGACCTGAGGCCAGTCGTTGTGCAGGGGCACAAAGTGTGACTTTAAAATCGACTGGTTGTGGGTTCGATCCCCACTCGAGGAAATAAAATATTTTATTTATATTTTAATTTCTTCTCTCTGGTGTCGAGGCAAAGCGCGGCGTTGAGATCCGCCACTCAACACGCAATGCCTCCAACTTAGCGAAAAGTGGGTTCTTAACACTACGTTCCCTTTGCCTACCCTGCTGTGCGCAGGATACCACTGGAAGCTGATAAATAATAAACTACAGACCTACCTAGGTTACTAGGAGAAAGTTCATTTTTAAAATATAGTTTAAAAACATTTTTTTATTCGGAATATAAACATTTTTAGCGTGCGATTTATGCGTAGAATTCCGCTGAAAAAACAAATGATTTTTTTCAAATCAAATTGAATCTGAATAAGAATTGTAGAAAACGAGTTAAGGTTAAACTTTGTAAATTTATAAAATATTTGAGCAAAAGCGTAGAAACGAACAGTATTGCTGTAAATAAATGAATTGACAGAAACATTGATTCATTTAGACCGCTGTCTAACAGATTATTTGAAACATCACTCTGTTAAATGATTAATTTTATTTTTGTGATACAAAAGCAATATTGGGTCATCGTAGCGCAGCAGCAATATCTGACTGTAAACGAGACGTTGTCGCTTAATTCCCACTGGGAGAAAATCACCTTCTGTGTTGAGTTCATATACTCAGTGTCTCAAAAATTGGGCGTTGCGTCGAAAACAGAATGTTCAAAATTGGACTATGTAGTCTGCCCACTTTACAATACGCGAAACAGCGTCAGGCTCAAAAAGCACTATTAAGTTTAATAGTAAAAATATAAAATTAAATTTAAAAGGACATCGCTTAACTGGCGGGTCAAGAACCGGATGCGGATGACCAGAAGAAGTACTGCTTGAAACGTCGCGTAAGTAGTGCTAGTACTCCAACGGATATTTCGGGGTAATTTTTATATTTCCAAAATTTACTAAATGGTTTTCTATAAAAAAATTGTAAGCGACATTTTTTTTTATTTTTTATCGATAGCTATATGCGTTAAGTAATTAAAGCAGCCTGACATTGATAAATATTTAAAAAATGCCTAAAATAAAATATGACATATTCTTGAGACCTTCACACAGTGATCTCATAACTGTTCGTAACGAAATTCGTAATTTGAATGTTATTTTAATTGTTTTTAATATACTAGAATAGACGATATTAAATAGATACAATTTTTATTTTTGATTGATGATATTCAAACATTACACTTCTATATTTCCCTATTTTCAATACTGCGCATGGCGATAGTTAAACGTTGGTTTTGTCGTAAGTTTCTGTATTAACTGCATTAATAGTATATAGTTTATTATATTTTCTTTAAGAAAATTAGTTTTTGATGAATAATTGTCATTAAAAAAAATCACCTTCACGCTGTATCCCGCGCACAGCAGGATAGGCAGAGGGAACCTAGTGTTAAGACACTCCGTTCCCCACTTTCTGTCGTATTCTGGAGGCATTGCGTGTTGAGTGGCAGAACTCAACGTCGATAAAAATATATAATTGAATTTTAAGAAGTAGTAAATTTTAATATTTAATTTTAATGTCGCTGTCGAGAAAACTAATGTATCGTGTACTACTATAACTATTTAAAAATTAGTCAAAATAATAAAATCTTGCGCATATTTGTGCCATTTTGATTTAGAGGAAAGAATTTGATTAAAAGGCAAGGCGGTAAAATCCCAATTTTTTTGTATTACACGAATACTGCTTTAATTTTGATTCGCTGACAGCCTTGAAAGCTATAATTAGGATTTAGTTAATTTGTTTATAAGCTTCAATTAAAATACCAGAGAGTTGATTTCAATAGAGAAAATAATATTCCAAATAATTATTTTAAAAACTTGTTTCTTACGGCCATCCCAATTACGAAAATAATAAAATAATAACTTTTTTATCTAAATATATCGCTTAATTGACAGAAGTCAGATAAAATAACTAATTTCAACATTCTTAAATAAAAATGACGAAGTGATACGAATCAAACATGCTCTATTTTTAACTATGATTGATTGAAAAGTGGCTCAAGTTTTGAATAATATATCATGCTTCCTGTACTGTGGTTGGAGCAACACCAAAGCAGATGAGTGGCCTTACAAAAGTAATGGCAAAGGGAGTCACGAAAGCTCTTTTACATATAGGCCCTTTACGAGGATTACACTCCATGTTTTGTGCAGTTTATCATCCAAGAAGTGGTATGTAATTATAAGAGAGAATAAAAAAGTAAAGAGAATAAAAAAAGCTTATGTAGAGTTAAGAGTTTTTTTGCGAATCTTGGGGAATTGCATATTGACAAACCACGACAAAAAAAATTCTAAGATTTTTTTCAAACTACTAATGTTCGATATCGAGATAACGAGTATTTAGGAGGAATTACAAAAGGTACAGGTGGTATTATGTCAGGAAGAGTTCCTGACCAGCTACGCCTCTGACCCATACATTTCAAGCTTTATCCCACCAACTGTAACTTTATCAGAGGAATTGTTTGACGAAGCTAAAGAACTTCTGCAGGTCATAGCACAAATTCTTTGTTTATGTCAATATAATTATTAATATTCATTTCATATTACATATGATACATGATTTTGTTGTAAAAAAGCCGAGATTAGTATAATTAAGCTACTTTTAATAATTTAATGATTTTAATTAATAACTAGCGGCCTGCTCGCGGCTTTGCCCGCTTGAATTACATGATTATTCATTTAAGAAATATAGATATTACAAACAGCCTTAATTATTAATTAATTGATTTGGATAAGTACTCACGATATTCTTTGTAAAATAACTTATATTAGCTCCTGTACAGTTTTTAAATTAGTAACATATATTATTAGTTAAATATATAATTGGTATACAGAATATACATAGAAAGCACGTTTTTAGGCATTTTTATATAATCTATAAAATAATCAACATTTTCGGTCAAATTCAAGTCGTACTCATGCCCCGAGAGTTTCGTACGAGTTTCATGAATGGAGATACACCAGAAGAATAACTAATTAATTTGTTATTTTGTATCAAATTAAGTACCGATTAAAATTTGTACCTAATGGTTCTTTTCTGTGACACAAATACAATAAGTATTCAATTTTTGAAAAATAATTTTGGAATTTTCCTTTATACGTGCCGTAAATTTTAACTTCTTAACAAATNTATATGGCGGCTTCTGCCTCCTTGAGCTTTACCTGCAGGATCGAGTAGTCTCCCTGAAAGGCAAGCATTATTGCAATCAAGATTCGTTAGTACCTACTATTTTTGTCAATAGATAGCGTTACTTGTATCGATTTTTTAATATCTCAAATATTAACTTCTTGAAAACTTAAATACTTATATTTTTTGATAGAGTGAAGCGATTACAATGAAATAAACACTAAAAGCTACTTTGATTTATTTGTAATTTTTATGTATAAAAGTTGCTTAAATTTATTGTGTACTTTTTACGTGATACGTGTTCACATAAACAGACAAACAGATAAACAGACAAACAGACAAAAATTCCAAAAATGTTGGAAATGGATTCTGTTAATTATCCTTTAACACCCTGGCTAATTTTTTTTAAATATTTTCAATGTACAGAAACGACTTTTCTACAGATTTATTATAAGTATAGATTATTAAATATTTTATAGTACTTATTTATGACGGTTTCTAACTTTTTAACTTTTTTTGTTAAATAAGTCGTGACTTTTGTTAATATGTTTTATTTTATTGATAGCAAATATACTCTCGTATATATATATATATATATATATNTATATATATATATATATATAGATATTAAATTCTATCACTCTATAACGAGAAATAAACAAGTTATAGATTTATGAGATGAAGCGCGTCGTTTGGTCCCACTGTGCGACGGGGCGCAACGGTACATCGTCTGATTGTACGACTGTGGCTTCGATTCCTACTGGGAGTAACGATTAAAAGAGTATTTTTTTTTATTTCCTCGCTCTATGCAATGTCAACATGCAATGTCTCTATAATTCGGCAGAAAGTGAGGAACGGAGTGTTTTAACACTGAGTTCCCTATACTGCCACTTCTTGTTAGTACATATTTGTGTATATACCAAACTTTGTATGTAAATTCTTTGTATATTTGCTGGAGTATAACTGAAAAGGCAAAAACAAATGAAAACCGATTGGTTGCGTTTCCAATAGATTGATTGTCCGCGAATCCAATCCGATGAAGATTTATTAGATTTCGCAAATTGATATCAGATACTGTGACATTAAATTTCAATCAAGTAATTAATAATATGACTCCATTGTGGCACAGATGGGTCCTTACTGATTAATATTTATTGGTAGTAGATTCATATTTTGGTCGCGGAAACGTATTGTTGAGATTTAAAAAGTTAACATGCTTACTTAAGATGTGGGTGACTCGTTACCACATATTGTTGTCATATAGACATACTACTACATAAAAACAGAAAAATACAATTATAGTCTAAGTTTTATTTATTCTAACGAACAATACAATAGACATGCCGAGGCTATTATAGCATAGCAGCACAGCCTCTGTCTAATGGTTTTGGGTTCTATTCCCACGCAGAAAATTAAATTTTATTTTGTAACAAGACAAGCTTGGCTTAGAGTTCCGTCACTCAACATGAAATTTCTCAAAAAAATCAGCGGATATTGGAGAACAGAGTGCCTTAACACTATGTTTTTAATATGTGCGGAATACAACATGAAGCTAAAGAAAAAAAAACATCCAGGTAACATGTTAAAAACAAACTATAAAAAACACCATAGACAAAGCATTCTAGTTGTATAATCACTATAGCTATCCCTTGTAATAGACGTGATATTTTGTTGGTAACCGTACATTGGGTGTACCTCAGGGACCCTTTTGTTTTACGTATTCGTTGGGGAGCCGGAATTACAACACCGTTTATCTTTTATGGCGCGATTCGAGTAGCAACTTGACTGTTTGCTAAAGTAAGGGGTAGAGATAATGCGGATCGGTCAGTGAACTTGCTTGATTGCCTAATGCAATATTGTGGGGTGGGTTGGTTAGGTAAATTTATGATTTTTAGGTAATTTTGTTTTTTTTTTAATGTTTACTTTACGCTTCATCCTGGGTATTAAAATTAAATTGAATTATATTAAATCAAAAATTAAATCAGCTTCACGCTATATCCCGCATACGGGAACCTTGTGTTAAGATACTCCGTTCCCCACTTTCTCCTGAATTCTGGAGGCATTGCGTGTTGTGTGGCAGAACCAAACGCCACGCTTCACCTCGACACCAGAGCGAAGGAATGATATATAAATTTAAGTGAATATTTCATCTCCTCGAGTGGGGATTGAATTCACAACCAGTCGGTTTTACAGTCACACCTCTTGCCGCTGCGCCACAACTGGCCCCTATTAAAAGGGATGGGGAAAAAAGTTTGGTGCCAATACACTACATTCTTCATCGTTTGCCTCCAATATAATACGTGATTAACGGTTGGATTCGTGCGCTTTGTGGTGTTTATTTACCTGTGCGAGGACTTTAAATAAAATCATTCTCTTCAGTAGGAATGGAAGTCACGCAGTGAGTACAAGTCACAGTCGCACTGCACCACTAGGGCTTCAGATTTTTAAAAGTTAATGTTGTATATTCTTGCGTTTATCCATAGTTATTAAATCTCGTCTGTAGTGTCTTAGCACTAGACTCACTCAGCCTACCCTGCTACATTTGAGAAACAGAGTGAAGCTGGAACTACTCGAATTAAATCTCAAATTTGATACAATACAATATAATTTCCCTTAACCTTCGAAAACACAGTATCAAAGATACTGGAGGAATATTTTTAACATTTTTAAAATGTTATTCCATACTTAGGAAAGAAAAATATTTATTTAGAAAACGTATAAAAAATTGAACGTTGCAGGACTCGAACCTGGAAACCGATCTGGTCGGTTTCCAGGAGGCTACTCCGCTAGGGATGAAGCGTAAAGCTAAGTTAAGTTAATTTTCCCCTAATATCACCTCACCTGTCATCATCACCACTCAGTAATAACATCACTGATAATAATAACTTTTAAACATCTTCATTGGAATTTGACAGTAAAATTTATACCACACGTCCTTTCAATTTTTTTTATATTGGTAGAACGGACACTAAGTGTATGATTCTGGATGGGCTTGATCCTAATTGAGAATTTTATTTATATAGAGAAATATTTTCATTTTTCCGGTTTGGTAAATCAGAATTTAGCGTTAAGGTCAGCTACTTTAATGATTTAAGTATGGAGTGTCATAGCTGTTGGCATCTCTAGATATATTTTTAGGGGCTGGCCTACAGTGATCGGTTAGAAGCGATAATATCGTTGGAGGCGACTAAATGTTTAATGTATGAAATGAAAATCTTCATATGATTTATATTACCAGTCGTGGCCAGTCGGCGCCAGTCGCAACCCAAGGGCACAAGCGTGCAACTGTAAACGCGACAGGTTATGGGTTCGATTCCCACTCTAGGAATTAAAATATTTAATCTTCATATTTTTGCCCTGATTTTGAGGCAAAGCGCGGCATTGAGCTCCGCCATTCAACACGCAATGGCTTCAGAATTCGGCAGAAAGTGGAGGGCAAAGTGTCTTTACGCTAGGCTCTCTCTGCCTACCCTGTTACAAGCAGCACAGAGGGTAGTCACGCCGGGTTATAATTATTATATTTATTTTTTATTTATTTTTTATTTTTTTATTTTAATCACCAACACAGCGTACACTAATAATTTAAACAGAAAAAGAAAATCATACAATTAATAACAAAGTGTCGCCGCAATTATAGGCGATGTTTTATTAAAAAACTACTTTACCCATAACAGATTTTTTGTGTAAATGTTTCTTAATTGTAAGTTACTAAAATTATGGAGTGGACACCTCCTTTCTCCTTACTTTTATACGGCCATGGTTTTAGCACTAGCCAAATCCAAATATGCAAAATAAGTTATAATATAAAAACGATTCAATCTTTTTTTTTCATAATTCTCAATACTCGAAGTCGTGGCGCAGCGGCACGAAGAGTGACTGTAAAACCGACTGGTTGTGGGTTCGATCCACACTCGACGAGATGAAATATTTACTTAAATTTATATTTCCATTTCTTCGCTGTGGTGTCAAGGTTAAGCGTGGCGTTGAGTTCTGCTACTCACCACGCAATGCCTCCAGAATTCGGCAGAAAGTAGGGAACGCAGTGTCTTAACACTAGGTTACCTCTGCCTACCCTGCTGTGTGCGGGATATAGCGTGAAGCTGAAGCAACACGAGGAATTAAACAAAAAATAGGCTCAGCCATTTCCTTTTGCCTGCTCTGATAATTGCGTGAAATTAAAAAAATAACAAACTATAATAATGTATACTATTAAAATAATAATTGTTAAATTCTCTAAGTCTAATAATAGCACATTTTATAGTAGATTTTAGTTCTATTCTCATTTTCTATGCAAATCCTTTGAGTTTCGTGTTGGAATAAAGTTTGGTGTGTTGCTACTGCTTAAAGTAAATCTTTTTTGTAGTTTGCTTGGTTACAAATAAAATTATAAATATCTATTTTTTAAATCTAAGCTTTTAAAAATTTAACTTTGTAAACAGAAATTTATTTCTATTATTTTTTTAATTTCGCATTTTTGTTTCGTCAACTATGTGTCCTTGTATAATAACTATATAAGAAAAACTAAGACACTGAATTTGCACTTATATGTAGTTTTAGTGAAACAATAGTATGGTATTATCGAGTTGGTCTGATGATAGAGTCCGAAGGTGGGAGATGAAGCCATGGAGTGTCTATTAATAAAACCATCGAGCCTCATTTCTTTTGGGGATCTCGTGTTTTTAGTTTTTCAATTTTATATTTTTTACTTATTTGATTTGGCTACTCGAATCCACCTTTATAGTATATAAAAATAAATATTAAAAAAAAATCAGCTTCACGCTGTATCCCGCAATGTAGGCAGAGGGAACCTTGTGTTAAGACACTCCGTTCCCCACTTTCTGCCGAATTCTGGAGGCATTGCGTGTTGAGTGGCAGAACTCAACGTCACGCTTAACCTCGACACCAGAGCGAAGAAATGGAAATATAAATTTAAGTATAATAAATATTTCATCTCCTCGAGTGGGGATCGAACCCACAACCAGTCGTTTTTCAGTTATGCCTCGTGCCGCTGCGCCACGACTGGCCTCAAAATAAATAAATATTAAAATTTACAAAATAACTTACCCAATACAAAAAAACAAATATCAATTACGATATCATTTAAGTAATTTAAGCTCAGTCTTTATAGTAAAAGAGCAGTTTTCACTCCGGTCACAAGCTGGAATTCAATTTACACCGTTGCGGATTTAGAAAAGAATGACTTAAATTTTATTTTGGATATGCATGTAGATAATGGGATAAAATCTTCTTTATGTTTTAGTTGTGTTGTATATCGATTTATTTTTAACATATATTTATTTATCCATTAATGATATATTAAGAAAATGTATATGTATTGTTGTGGCAGCTACACAGAGTTTGAGCGTAAAAGCGACGGTTGTGAGTTCGATTTTCACTCAGAGAATGATCCGAAATATACTTTTATTACCTCGCCGTGATTAGGCAAAGTACGGTGTTAAGTTCAAAACGCAAAGTTAAACATGCAAAGTGTGGCGGTGTAACTGGAACAGACTGATTTAACCTTAGGTTCCTTTTGCCTACCCTGTTATATGTGTACACTATGACCTGCCATGTGCCAGTCTTCACCAGGATCAGGATGATGGGAAAATAAGTTTCTGAGCGTGTTTTTTTTTAGATTTGTAAATTATTTTATGACTATTTTATCGCAATTTAGTGGAGTACGTAGAGAGATTCTAGTGCAAGGCCACTGCGTTCTTGACTTTCCTCCTTATAAGCACAGTGAGCGTCAGCAGAACTCAATGCTACGCAAAAAACCTAAGATTTTTTTATGAATATTTTAATTGGTATTCGAACCCAAAATTTGCGTCTTCTGTACTGATTGTGCTATACTAGCAACACTTTATGCTGAAATTGAAATTACATTAATAATTTCTGCTCTAAATATTTAAAGCTGTTCTGAACAGATTTTGCTTTAAAATTTGTAAGCTTTTATAAACTTTTGTAGCTTGTTGTTGTTTTTTTTTGTAGATGGACTATTAAAAATTACAATATATTTTAAGAATATAGTTTTTAATAAAGAATATTTTGAAGAATATTTCTTATTATTTTACAAAGTTACATTAAAGAAGAAACTTTGTTACATGGGAATATTATATTCTTTATGTAAGCATATATAGGGTCAGTTGCGGTGCAGGGGCACAAACATGTTAGTGTAAACGCGACAGGTTATGGGTTTGATTCCATCTCGAGGAAATAAAATGTTTATTATTTAATTTTGTCGCCCTGGTAAAGAAACAAAGGCGGCGTTGATTCCACTCAATACGCATTGCCTCCAGATTTCAGCGGAAAGTGGAACGGAGTGTCTTAACATTTGGTTCCCAGGCTCCGTCTGCCTATCCTGCTATGTGTTGGATAAAGCGTGAGCTAAAAAAGACAGTCTGTTTTCCACTTTCTGCCTCTTCCGAGAGTCGCCCCTGACGAATTATTCCGCAGATTGTTCTGCCTTTATACAAATTTCCCCACTCAGATGGCTGAAGCGCTCATTGTCTACTAAATAGGCTTCTTGTTTGGCATAATATGTTCTTGCTTCGATGTTCATGGAGTTCTTATGACAAATTCCTTGGAACTGTAATAACTATCAACCGGACTTTGGATCTTCAATTGTGAGTGTGTTGACTTGTGCACAAACGACTGTTTCACTGAATATTGACTGAAATTGAAAATAGCAAACGACATCGATTCGTATTGTACTTTTATTTCGTCGCTTCGCGATGAATAGCGCTCTTGAAATGCATTTTTCTTATAAAGCTTGTGTTCTATAAAAGCAGTTATGTTTCCATTTTTTAAACTTTACGCTATATCCCGGATAGACAAGGAAAACGGAGTGTAGGACATTCTGTGCCTCATTTTATGCAGAATTTTCGAGACATTGCGTGAAAAGTGGCGATATTCAACGTCATTTTTTGTCATCTTAGCAGTAAATAAAAACAATTCATTCTGAGTAGGAATCGAACCCACAATTTACATTATCACAGTCAGAGGCAGTGCTGCTGTGCCACTATAGCCTCTGTTTTATTTTCATTGTAAAATATTAAATATCAAAATACCATGTTATTATCTAATGAATTAAGGCTACTTTAAAAATTTTAGGAATAAAACTAATCCCACCAAAGCAACCTGTAAAAAACACTAGCCAAGTGATCATTTTTTTAGCATAATTATATAAAAGTTATTGATATATACAAGTCAATGGCCAAATTAGATAAAATTTAAATATAGTAATGAAAAAATCACAACAAGGAATCTTAGACTTATTTTGGCTTTACCTAGAAATTACATTATTTTTTATACAGAAACGAACAGCTTCATCAAGACTTGGCTGGTTTTATATAGGGTGTTTTGATGGGATTTCAGATTATTGCAGAAAACAGATTTTTACTTAATTAGTTTAGAAGATCAAAAAAAATCCCATCACGCTGAATAAATTTTGCAAAGGTAGTAAGCCGATATCCATAAAAGTTGATGGAGCACTTACAGTTTGTCATTAGGGGCACCAGTACGCCAGATCTTCGATATATATGATCTATAAGTTTGAAATTTTGAGGTTCTGATGTGTCCTTGTAGTTCTAAGTCTATCAAGAGATTCTCAAATAGGTCCGGAAAAAAATTGTACGGTTCGGACTGGGCGAGGCCATTGACGTGCAGATATGCCTAATAAAAGTTTAAATATACAACGTTTAGAGCGTAAATAATACAACCAATTGCCAAATATATTTCCATAGGGTACAAAATATTGAAATATATATATATATATATANTATATATATATATATATGAGACGAATTGATTACATGTAATTGTATAGATATGAAAAGAATAGTGATGATAAGTCATTTTATACTTCAGTATTAAAATATGCAGAGAGAATACCATCATACTTACTACCATCAAACTCTTCATGCATGTTTTGCGGTAATTTCGGGTAATTTGGGTTAATTTTCAGAAGACACTATCGATGCATCGAGTCTCCTTCTTTCTTATATTCTAAATCAGCTTCACGCTGTATCCCGCACATAGCAGGGTAGACAGAGGGAACCTAGTGTTAAGACACTTCGTTCCTCACTTTCTGCCGAATTCTGGAGGCATTGCGTGTTGAGTGGCAGAACTCAACGCCGCGCTTTGTCTCAAGACCAGAGCGAAGAAATAGAAATATAAATTTAAGTAAATATTTCATCTCCTCGAGTGGGGATCGAACCCACAACCAGTCGATTTACAGTCACACTTTGTGCCGCTGCGCCACGACTAGCTTCTTTTTATCTGCTAGTTAGTAATATTACAGCTTTAACTAGTGAGTGTCCTTATAAAACTTATTTAACGATGTAAACAACTAACATAGTTGCTGTATGTTATTGCGCAATATTACCTTTCAATATCGACAGAATGCATTCAAAAATTTGCTATTAGAATGATGTTATATTGAGACATGTCTTGTTGTACTTGATGGTTGGGAGCTCAAGTATTATTCTTTCTTTATTTTTTTTTCAGCTCCACTGTTAATGCCGCACATCGTAGGGTAGTTAGAGGGAACCTAGTAGTAAGACTTTCAGCTTCCATTCAGACACTTCCACTCCCCACTTTCCGCCGAATTCTTGAGGTATTTCGTGTGGAGTGGCGGAAACCAATGCCAAGTGGTACAAGTATTTGACTGTAGACAAGACAGGCTGTGGGTTCGATTCTCATTTAAGGGGCAAAGTGCAGTGTTGAGTACCACCATTCTATACCTCGGAAAATGCGAAACGGTGTGTCTTAACTCTAGGTTCGCACTGCCTACCCTGCTGTGTGCGGGATACAGCGTGAAGCTAAAAAAAAGTGGGCATGTGGGTAATTATGTATTATTTATACATGTATTTATTTACTATATAAAGTATATAAGTTTGTTTAATTATTAATTATAAAATATTAAATCCTTATCAGTCATTAGCAAATAATTAGGATTAAAATTTAACAAGTTGATGATGTATTACTCGAATTAGATGAACTTACGATATTTTTTACTTTCACGTGTTACCCTCCCGCACATAGCACGTAGTGTTGCTAGATTTTATTTCTATTACCAACTAATAAAAAGACTTTTTACAGTACATGGAATAATTCATGAAAAACGGGACTGTACCGGTTTCGATCAGGACATTCAATTTTTGTGCTAAAAATCGGGACTGGCAACGCTGATAGCAGGGTAGGCAGGGGGAACGAGGGAACCTAGTGTTACACCGTTCCAATTTCCACCGAATTCTGGAGGCGTTGCGTGATGGATGGCAGAAGTCAAAACCAGGCTCTGGTAAGGACTAGAGCGAGGAAATGAATATATTGAATATTTTATTTCCTTAAGTGGAAATCGAACCAGCAAAGCCTGGCCTGGTGAGCTAACAATTTAGATACGAAATTTAATTTGTCAAAGAAATATGTTGTGTATGAAAAAATAAACATTGATTGCGTTTCTTGCAATATTTCAAAAAGTGCAAATACGTTAGTTTTACCAAATTAGATAGAATACCATATTTGTATAATGAAGGTTCTAGACGTAGGGGTTTGGGGAGTGTGTGTTAATTTATTCGATCAATCAGTCACTTTACTGTTTCATATATTTATAGACAATAATATAAGTAAGTTGAGGCCGGTCGTGGCGCAGCGGCACGAGGTGTGACTGCAAAATCGACTGGTTGTGGGTTCGATCCCCACTCGAGGAGATGAAATATTTACTTAAATTTATNTTTTTTTTTTTTTTTGATGATAATATAAGTAAAAATATTTTTTAAATTAAAATCTATAAAAAATGTAATATTTATTAAATAAAGCGTGAATAAAGCGTAATTGCAAATAAAAGTGAACGGGTCATAGATCAATAAAATACACAACCCTCTTTTATTAACCTAAAATATTAATAGAATAAAAGAAAGGTTACCACCCACTTTCTTTTTTTTATGAAAATTTATATTATTTTCAATTTTTCCTTTGAACAATCTCCTTTTGAAGCGGACGCCTTGTGTTAACCGCGGCATACTTCGGTAAAGGATTCCTTTTGGTGAATAATGCCTGGGAACAGATTAGGTTGGACGCTATCGGGGAAATTGCTTTAAACGATATCCTTTGTCGTTTCTTGTTGTTATTATGACCTAGATAGCGTGTGGTAGTCAAAGGTTCGAATCGTGACGATAATGGACAAAAGAAAGAAATTGTTGGTAATATCGGTATTGCTGACTAAAAGCTCCTATGATAATATAATTTGCAATAAAAATACATATAATATGTACGTACAGAATAAAAGCATTTATTCACTCGAGGAAATTAAATTTTTATTTAAATGTTTATTTCCATTTCTTCGAATTCGGCGGAAAGTGGGAAACGGAGTGTTTAAGACTAGTTGCCCTCTCTATACCCTGCTGTGATTATAGCGTGAAGCTGATTTCTTAAATATTCAATAATTTTTTTTTGAGGCCAGCCATCACGCATCTACTAATATTGGCTGGATTAGTGGAATAGTATTAGGTCAAGTTTTAATAATTGTATCATTATTAAACTTGGCAGTTATATGTAGCTTAGTGACAAAACAATATTATGATATCAACCAGCTGGTGTGATGATGGAGCAAGGATCCGAATATTGAAATTAAAAATCAGCTTCACGCTATCCCGCACACAGCACGGTAGGTAGAGGGAACCTAGTGTTAAGACACACCGTTCCCTACAAACGTATTTTTTAATGTTTATAAAAATCGTAACATTATTTTATAAGCAAATTCTTAAAATGTTATGAAAAACATTTAAGCAAGAATAAAAAACAAACAGGGCTACAAATATTATGATATAAAATTGAACAGACAAAATTCAGTAGAGGTTCCCATCCTGTAACACTATTAAGATCATTCCAGGTAGTACTTTTGGCCAATTAAAAAAAAACTGTGGGTCATGTTTTTTTGGGCAATAAATGCTAACTCCGGATAAAGATTTCTAGAGAATATTGTACAATATTATTACTCAAAATGACAAGATTATTTCTCAAACTATCCAGTACAAAGTTGTCAATATTTTTATACTATTTTATAACTGACGATGTATCTTTTATTTTTTAAATTATATTCATTCTGTACGACTGTGGATATTTACTGATATTTGAGTGTAATTGCGCTGGATGTTAGCGACAAAAGCCAGCAAAATTGCTTTAAAACAATTTTTAGTTTAAATATTCATTGCTATTTTATAGTCGATTCGAGTTCTTAACAGTCTATGAATAGTTTGCATATTTTATAGAGCTAGGATAAATTTAGACCATTCTGTGCTTAAAATTCTTACATGCGCCTCTTATAAGTACGCGACTTTATGTTTCGCCATTTAACATGTAATGTTTCTAATTATAATAGCTGTAAAGAAAGAAATTGAGAAATTCGACACTTGAAGGAAGGAACTATGCAGAATTTTTGTTTTCACGCTGTATACCGCACATCGCAGGATAGGTAAAGGGAAGTAGAGCAATCGAATATAGATAAGAGAGCGGAAATAAATATAGATATAGATCATAATAACAACAAATAATAAGATCATTGCGACGCATCTAAGTACATGAATTAAATGTCCCGGTTTTGGATTCGAATCCCGCTTGGGGGATTTTTTTTCAATTTTAACATCTGGTTATAAGACGAACCTCGGCGTTGAATTCCGTCACTCAAGGAGTTATATCTCATATATATGCCTAAAATCCCATCCTTCCAGGATATGTAGGAAAAAATGTGAAGCTGAAAAAAACAATTACATTGAACAACAATCAATACCTAATATAACTGTTTTCGATTTTCCAGTTGAATGCGTTGACTATTTTCGCCCCTGTCGTTAGTTATCAACAGTGCGGCGAGGGCCAATATAGTGCACTTTAAAAAAGTCGAAACACCTGGGTTTTATTAAAAAGTAAAAGTATGGCGGTCCTAGAGCACTCGCGGTTCCGTATATTGCTGTTTCACTTTATGAGCATTGAGTTTTATTTTCGGGATCTGTGTTGTTATTTTCCAACGAAATTTTCGTTTAGAACGTTTATTGCGGTATAACATGCACTGTGGATGGTATATACATATTTGATTCTGTGCAAAGCAAATTTTGATTTATTATTAAATTGTTACCTATAATGAGGATCTTAAGTTGTAGTACAGAAATATAGAAGAACATCAGTCGATTTGTTTTATAGAACTTATAGAAAATATTATATTTTATTTGACAAAATCTTTATATATTCAAAATTTATAACCTAATAAAAAATACAATATTAATAGGGTTGCGTATCTCAAAGGTAAAAACGTAACCCTTATATGATCACTTTGTTGTCCGTTTGTCCATCTGTCACGATCTTCTATCTCGAGATAGCGTTAAAGTATCAAACTGAAATTAATACCTAATATTTAAGTATACAGTTCCTTAAAGCACAGAAAAAAATCAAACTTCTACATTAACGTAATCAAAAGATACGAGCATCTAAGCATTATTTTTGCTGCATTTTATATGAAATTCGCCGCGTAATCAACACCTGTGGGGTACTTGCCGTGTAAATACAGTTATGAAATTTAGCAAACAGTTATCAGCTTCACGCTGTATCCCGCACACAGCAGGATAGGCAGAGGGAACCTAGTGTTAAGACACTCCGTTCCCCACTTTCTGCCGAATTCTGGAGGCATTGCGTGTTGAGTGGCAGAACTCAACGCCGCGCTTAGCCTCGACACCAGAGCAAAGAAAATGGCAATATAAATTTAAGTAAATATTTCATCTCCTCGAGTGGGGATCGAACCCACAACCAGTCAATTTTGCAGTCACACCTCATGCCGCTGCGCCACGACTGGCCTCAATTTTTTTTATTTATTTATTTATTTTATTTTAACAAACAGTTAGAACTTAGAATGTAAATAAAAAGGAATAATCCGAAAAGTATAAACCTCTCTGGTATTTAACATACACAATGATAACATAGTATCATATATGATTTATACATATTTGCTGTGTCTTTGTTAAAAAAAGTTATAAATCAAAATTTATTTTGTGCCTACATATATTTTTTGGGCTATGTGATAAACGGTAGAAAATGTTAATAGTTTTTTCAACGATTTCAAATAATTTATTGTTGTGTAGATGTTTGATTAAATACTTTTTAGGATACCGTGTTTATATGTACAATATCCTGTCATGGAGATGAATTTATGAAGGAAATATGTTGTAGAAGCCGTCATTGCAAAAACTACCAAATAAATCTAGTATATTTGAGTATTATATCTTTTTTGATATTCGACGTTTCGAACACTTTCCATTTTCGTTTAAAAAGTCTAAAAACGCAAAAATCAAAGATGTCATTAAGAAGAAATACATTTCTTATTAACTGTCTTAATTACAAAAGAGGGGAAAAAGGGTTATGTTTTTGGGTGTATGTATGTAAGTCCCTTCCTTTATTTCCTTATAACTGTAAAGCCAGTGAACCAATTTTGATATATCTAGGTTACGTCGTTGGATTTGTCTTCATGTCGCGACTGTACATGGACCTATTAATATAATTCATTTCGTATCGTTTACTTGTGACAGCTTTACGTTTTATTCTACAAAAAGCAGGGTAGGCAGAGGGAACCTAGTGTCAGAACACTCTGCTCTTCATATTTTGGTAGCGAGAGGGGAAAAAAATTAAATAATTATTTCCCAGAGTAGGAATCGAACCCACAAATATCGTGTTTACAGGCAGAGTTTCCCTTTCCTTCAGACTGGTCTCTGTTTTAATAACTAGTCATCAACAATAAATCTTTTTATACTATAATAATTAAGAAAACTCTTAGAAACTTCCAAGAGTCACAGGTTCAAATATTTTCTATAATACAAATAAATATTATTCCACACTTAGGAAACGAAAATACTTGTTTTGATTTTTAGCGGATTCTATTTTTTTATACGTTTTCTAAACAAATATTTTCGTTTCCTAAGTGTGGAATAATATTTAAAAAATATTGAAAGCATTAAAAATCTAATTAAATCAGCTTCACGCTGTATCCCGCACACAGCAGGATAGATAGAGGTAACTAGTGTTAAGATACTCCGTTCCCCACTTTCCGCCGAAATCTGGAGGAATTGCGTTTTAAGTGGCGGAACTCAACGCCATGCTTTGCCTTGACACTAAAACGAAAAAATGAAAATATGAATTCAAATAAATATTTCATTATTATTTTCCTTGAGTGGGGATGGAACCCACAACCAGTCGCCTTAACAGTCACACTTTGTGCTCCTGCGCCATGACTGGCCTTCGATTGCCATTCAGAAGAAAGAAGTATATTCATTTTTTCGCTCTGAGACAAAAACAAAACGTGGCGTTAAGTTCCGTAATTTAATAATTGAGCGATAAGTGGGAAACAAAATATTTTTATACTACCCTCTTCCTCTGCCTACCTTGCTATATGTGGACCACAGCGTGAAGATTTAAGATTTGTGTCAGCCATATAGTATTAGTCCACGCGAGCAAAACCACGACCACTACTAGTCGAAAATAAGGAAATGATATTTTTTACATTTTTAAAGTGTTATTCCACATTTAGGAAAGAAAATAAGTATAAGGAACTGAATTTTAAACGACAAAATTCTATTCCTGAAAATATACGCATGAACAAATTTTACCATAAAACTATTTAAACTTAAAATATATTAGGGCAATGTTTTGGAAGTTTTATTGCTGAAGTTAGTTTAATATATAAATAATAAAATGGTCTTTAAATTTAAATTTAAATTTTCTTTATTTAAGTGTCATGTCATCAAGTATGGAAATATAAATTTAAGTAAATATTTCATCTCCTCGAGTGGGGATCGAACCCACAACCAGTCGGTTTTACAGTCACACTTTGTGCCACTGCGCCACGACCGGCCTCAAAAGTTGAAAAGAAAATAGCATAATAGATTTTAAATAAAACCGGGTTGATCTGTGTATACTCGGGTAGTGTTCAAAACGTCGGATTTCAAAAATTGATATTAATCCGGTTAAATAAATTCATTTAAAATGTGCAATACTTGTGAAAATCAAAGAACTTATACCATAATAGATATCCATTGGCTTAATTTGAAAGATAATTTTGATTTACTTTGATCCTGTACTTGGATCGTTTAAAAAAAAGAAGAAATTAGAATTCAAATTTTATATATATAAGACACTGTGAAAGAAGAGTGTGAAAATAACAGTCTAAGCCGGAATGCAAGATCAGTGTAAATGGTAAGATATTAGAACAAGTGAATTAAATGGTATACTTGGGGAATATGTTCAGTAAAGATGGCAGATACGAGATGTAGAAAAGCGTATTGCTGCTTTTAACAGAGTTAATAATACCTTAGCTGCATCGATGAGAAGATAAAACGTCAGCACACTTGCACGGTTGGCCGTACACAATGCAGTATTGGTATCGACGCTGTTATGCGGCAACGACACGTAGGTATTACAGAAGAAGAATAAAAAAAGATGAATGCTGTGGAGATGCGATCTCTTCGTAGGACATGCGGAGTCAGCTTAGCTAATCGAATCCGTAATGAGATACAAACGATGGCAGGTACTAGAAGTTGAGTACGTCGAACGAATGAGTAACGAAAGGCTGGAAAAAAAGAGTTAAGATATATTTTTTATCAAAAAACCTAGTTCAAACATAAGCTAAAAAGTTTTAAATGATTAAATAAGTATTTTATTATTATGAAGTCAATGCCAAGTAAGACAAACAGGCTTAGTTATTTAATATTGTTATTAGGTAGTTGTAACATTAGCTTGACGAATTTCGAAACTATAAAAGACTTATCTATATATAAAAGGCCGGCAACGCACCTGTAGCTCCTCTGGTGTTGCACGGGGTCGTGGGCGGTGGTAATCACTTACCATCAGGTGACCCGAACGCTCGTTTGCCTTGTCGTTTTCCATAAAAAAAAATCTATGTATATAAAAGGACTTGTGCTGACTGACTGAGGTAAGACGCATGCAGAGCCGTAACTGCTGATGGTAGAAACGTGAAATTTGGGCAGATGTTTATTTTTATATTCTGGACATCCACTAAGAAAGGATTTTGAAAAATTTTAACCCTAAAGGGATGAAATAGGGGTTGAAATTTTGTATGGATTTTTTTTTAAATCGGCACCGATTTTTATAAAATTTGAAATTCAGACTCTTAAAAACATTTCACTGAACACGTATTTCATGATTTTTTTAGAATTCACCCCCTAAAGGTGCAAATAAGGGGTTGAAAGTTTGTATGGAAAAATCTTTAAATCACCACCGATTTTTATAAAAAAAATAATTCAGACTGTTAAAAATATTTTATTGAACACGTGTTTCGTGGTTTTTTTAGAATTCACCCCTAAGTGTCCAAATAAGCGGGCGAAGCCGCGCGCGCCCACTAGTAATAAATAAAATTAAATCAGCTTCACGCTGTATCCCGTAAATTGCAGGGTAGGCAGAGGGAACCTAGTGTTAAGACACTCCGTTCCCCACTTTCTGCCGAATTCTGGAGGCATTGCGTGTTGAGTGGCAGAACTCAACGCCGCGCTTAACCTCGACACCAGAGCGAAGAACACAACATCACAACCAGTCGGTTTTGCAGTCACACCTCGTGCCGCTGCGCCACGACCGGCCTCACGATATGTATAATATAACAATGTAAAATTCAAGCAATTAACATGATTAACTTCGTCTTAACTCAGCTCCTTGTAGCCAAATGCATACAAAGGAACGCTTCCAACGCCCGGACCTGCTAAGTTTATTGAAACGAGATTAAGCTTTGGATAGTATTCTCTTAAATATATATTCTATATATAAATTAGCTTTACGCTGTATCCGGCACACAGCAAGGTAGGCACAGGAGTGTTAAGACACTCCATTCCCCATTTTCCCCCGAATTCTGGAGGCCTTGCATATTGAGTGGCGAAACTCAATGCTGGCCTTTGCCTCGTCACCTGAGCTACGAAATAAAAACATAAATTTAAATTAATATTTCATTTCATCGAGTTGGGATCGAACCTACAACCAGTCTCGTTTACAGTCACACATTTGTAACTCTGCGCCACGACTTGCCTGGATTTCATTTTGAGTGAATAAAATATTTTTTTACGGTGTTAGGTTACGTTACTTAACTATCAATATTTTTTAGTATGCGATGAATGTGGAGACAGAAATTATTTGTGCCGGCTACTTGGCTGGATTCATTAATTTAATGCGCGCTGTGAGAGAGGCTTGCAGTAATGAAACAAAAAGAAACATATATTTTTATTTGGTTTCGCTCATTGCCCATACTCAGCTGAGTAGTATAAGCTAGTGTAAAAACATTCCATTCTTCACACTCATATCTTGCAACATTTCAAAACAGTAAGCGTTGAGTTGCGGAACCCAACGCCACACTTTCCTCTTATTAAAGCCGGGAATAAAACTCCCTACATTTGGATAACAACAACAACAATCGGGTATATAGTCAGATGCTGTCCTAGTAGATACATCACACGCTCTGTAAGATCTTTTTGGCTACACGTTGAAACCAGCACAAAGCAGGGTAGACTGGGGAGAAGTTGACTATATTCTAAGACACTCCACTCTCCACTTGCCGCTTAAATTTCAAAACAAATGCTAGGCTATTTCAGTATAAAAAAAACATTGTAAGTTGAATGCGCGAACTCAATGGAATACGCTTTGTTTTGTTGCCAGAGCCGAAAATGCAGAAACGAAAATAATTTATTCGCTCGAGCAGGAATTGAACCCACGACCGTTGTCTTTACAGTCAGACGTTACGCCGCCACGCCACAACGGTCGCAAATATAATTTTATATCTAATGAAAAACATTTGTCTGTACCGGAACTATATAAAGCAGTCCTCACAAAGCAGTACAGTCAGCTCACCTCTTAACCTCTTTTTCACGAACATACTTTTAAACGCGCTTTATTTCGTTTTGAACTGGTAACACTAATTTTTATTTTAAATTAAACGAACTCTCCGAGCGTGCTGTTTAACAAACCGTGTTATTTTTTTTTGTTATATTTGTGTTTATTATCGTATATTCCTTTCCTAGTTTGTGTTCGCGTGCATAAATTTTATAAAATTTTACTAATTTTGGAGTTTTACTTTATTTTAAATTCATAGACATAGTGTGTTTATTAATTTTAAACCAAATTTAGCAAGTTAGAATCTCGATATAATTATATGCATTTTGAAATTGGGTAACATTTTATAGCATATTTGAATATTGAAAAATATTAAAGAATATAAAAAAAACCACTATTTTTAAACAAACATACCTACTTACGTAACATTGGTAAGTAAGGGCAGTGAAATACTTCTGTATAAAAAATAAAAAAAAATCTAAATATACTTATATAATATTTTTATTTCATGTCATATATAATGAGTGCATACTCCCGCAAATTTAATTTCTCGTCAACTTCTACAAACTGTACTACTTGTCTACTTGTACTCCTTGATCAGAAATTGGGAGCCTCAGTCAGCGAGTCTGAATCACAATTCACCGGTTGTTTTATGTTTAAATGGCGCCAAGTATACAAAAACACAACAAATCTGTGAAAAACACAAAAACCCGACTTCATGAACTTAATGAATTTAAACAAATCTAGCTATTTACTATTATTTATCATAATCAGTTCACTGGTTACGGAATAAAACGGAACAAAGGAACGGACATACACGCTGAAAACATAACCGTCCCTATTATTATTTCGTGGAAGATAGAAAAGGCACAGACAAAGCTACTAGACTTAAAATGTTGAAATCTAATGTAAGTGGCGGAACGTAACGCCTCACTTTGCCTTCTTACCAGAGCGAGGTAAAGAAAATATAAAATATTTCATTTCCTAGAGTGGTAATCGAACCCACATCCATTGCGTTTAAAGTCATATATTCGAATGTGGAAGATGCATAAAAATAATAAAAGAAGAGATTTAAAATACACAATAATAATATATATTATATCATATGATGAATCATATGAAGAATGAAAGAAAGATGAATGCTTAGCTGATCGAATCCGCAATGAAGAGGTACACAGAATGGCAGGTACTAGCGAGGATGTCATGGTGAGAATGAAGAAGAACGTGCTCAGCTGGTTTGGGTACGTCGAACGAATGAGTGATGAAAGAATGGCAAAAAAGATTTATGATGGGAAAGTGAGCGGTAAGAGAGGTAGGGGGAGACCTCGGTTGACCTTCGAAAACACAGTATCAAAGATACTGGAGGAAGGTCACGTAAAAAGCATGAGGACCCCCCGAAGGGCATGTATGAAGCGGTTGATGACAGTGGACGAGGCGAAAGAGGTATGTAGAGACCGTAGCGTTTAGCGCTCCGTTCTCTCTGACTACCCCGCAAGGGATAAAGCGTGAAGCTAAGTAAGTGAGTAAGTAAGTATATCATATGATTTACATATATTTGTTGTGCTTTTGTTATAAAAGTTATAAACCAATATTTATTTCATGCCTACATATAAACATATATTTTTTTGCGATATGATGAATAAAAGTTAATAATTTTTTCAACGATTTCAAATAATTTATTGTTGTGCAAGCTTTTGATTAAATACTTTTTAGGGTACCGTATTTACATGTACAGAACCCTGTTATCGAGATAAATTTGTAAAGAAAATATATTGTAGAGGTCATCGTGGCGCAGCGGATCAGCTGAAACTGTAAGCAGTTGTGCGTTCAAATACCAGTTGGAAGAGTAAAATATTTTCAATTTCTAGATCTGGTATCAATACACTCAAGTGTGGCGGTGAGATCCCAATAATTTTAATTCCCATATAGTACAAGAAATGGTATTCTACGTTAAAAGTTTCTTGTACTGAACTAATTGTGTATATTTTATAGTATATTGAGATACCCGACGTTTCGAATACTTTGCAATTTCGTTAAAAATGGGTTAAAAAACATAAATCAACAACGAAAAATAAAAACCGTTCAGCGCGAGTCGAGCTGGCCTACCGAAAGTTCCTTACAAAAATTGTATCACTTCTATCACAATTGGATCACAATTCTACTGAAAATTGTCTCTTTATCTAAGCAATTGATAGATGACCATAGCAATTGAATGTTTCATGTTTCGAAAACAATTCAATGTTACTTTGAGTTATAGCTGTATATTAATAGTGATGTTCTAACATTGTAGTTTCACACTATATTCCACATAGCAGGATAGGCAGAGGGAACCTGAGAACCTAGTCTCACACTGTGTTCCCATTAGGATTCTTCTGTTTCCATTTTTTCCCCCAAAATGTCGAGGCATTGTATTGTATAGTGGCGAAACTCAACGCAGTGCTTTGCCTTGTACTTACTATGGGAAGAAAATTAAATTATTAAAGAATTAATTCCTGGATATAAAAACAAAAGATTTCTAATGTATGTCGCAAAATTATATTTTTTTTAAGTCATGCTCATGTAATTAAAATAGTATATAGTCCATGCGAGCAAAACCACGATCGAGATACTAGTCTAAAATAAGAAAATGAGTTTTAAACAACAAAATTACATTCCTGAAAATTTACGCACGAACAAATTTTACCATACAACTATTTAAACTTGAAATATATTAGGGCAATGTTTTACAAGTTGGGATAAAATTCTCAGAGAACAAAGTTCCACTTGATATCACTTATTGCTGAACTCAGCTTAATATATAAATATTAAAATAAGATTTAAATTTAAATAAATGAAGTGATATATTGAGAACAATTATAGCGCAGGGTCACAAGCGCGTGACTATAAACGCGACAGGTTTTGGATTCGATTCCTAATTATGGAAATAAAATATTTAATATTTTTATATTTTCGGTCCGGTAACAAGGCAAAGCGAGGCGTTGAGTTCTGCCACTCAACACGCAACGCTTACAGAATTCGGCAGCAAGTGGAAAACGGAGGTGTCCTATTGTGAACGGAGTGTTAACACTAGGTTCCCAGGTTCCCTCTGCCTACCTTGCTATGTGCAGGATACTGCGTTCATCTAAAAAATCTTTTCAAAAGATAGATGAATAGTGAAATTATCAAACGCCCTAATTTGATCCGGCTCAGCTCAATTTCTTGCGAACTACAGCTGCTATGAACGGCGTGTGGGTAAGTTTGAAACTAGAAAGTTAATTGTAGCAGAAAGTTCTACTATATATGTTATCTATTCAGACCGTTTAGTTGAAAACAAAATTATATAATAGATGTTTGTTAGCCAAAAAGATAATTTTGATTTATTTTGATCCTGTAATTGAAATGTTTGAGTGAAAGAGAATAGAATTCCAATTTTATATATATAAGGGAGGTCTGACTGTATGATACTAGAACTGAAATTGGACAAAAATTGAAGAATTATGCTAAATGCTGGTATATAAAAATAATAAATATTATATATTTTTTAAAAAAAAAATCAGCTCCACGCTGTATCCCGCACACAGCAGAGTAGGCAGAGGGAACCTAGTGTTAAGACACTCCGTTCCCCACTTTCTGCCGAATTCTGGAGGCATTGCGTGTTGAGTGGCAGAACTCAACGCCGCGCTTAGCCTCGACACCAGAGCGAAGAAATGGAAATATAAATTTAAGTAAATATTTCATCTCCTCGAGTGGGGATCGAACCCACAACCAGTCGGTTTTACAGTTACACTTCGTGCCGCTGCGCCACGACTGGCCTCATATATTTTTACTTTCTATAGATCTTTAAATATAGAAATTAATACCAACATGACTATTTAAAAACATACATGAAACTGTAATAAGTCCTTTACATTCTAAATTTACACAAATAAAACTTGTAATAAAAAAAACCTACTTCAAACAGTAAACAAAAAATTAAAAAAAATATATTTAATATAAAGTAATACGTATTTTGATTTAATTGAACAAAAAACATTAAATAAGTATAATATTTTATAATTTTGAAGTAGGTGCCAAATAAAACAAACAGACTTCAGTAATTTGATCTTTTAGTAAAATTTTTGTAGCAATGGCTAAAAAGCTTACCTAATGATAATAAATACAGTTGAGTTGAGAACCTCCTTCTATTGAAGTCGATTAAAAAGATAACAACAAAAACGTTACCTACATATAATATAACAATTGGAAATTCAAGCAATTAACATGATTAACTTCATTTTAACTCAGCTCCTTGTAGCCAAATGCATACAAACGAACTCTCACAACGCCTTGTCTCGCTAAATTTATTGAAGCGAGATTAAGCTTTGGATGATAGTATCCTGTTTAAATATATATTTTATATAGAAATCAAATTGACAGTATAGGCAGAAGGAACCTACTGTTAAGACACTCCGTGCCTAGAGGCATTGTTTGTTAAGTGGTGGATTTCAACGCCGCGGTTTGCCTCGACACCAGAACGAAGAAATGAGAATATAAATTTAAATAAATATTTAATTCCCACAGGTAGGTGGTCACACACCCCTGCGCCACGAGTGGCCTCATACTCTATATACTATATATTTGTGTGGCTAAATGCCTATTGAACAGAAAAAAAATGGCTATTGAGCCAATATTTTTTTTACCGTGTTAGGTTACGTTACTTGACTACAAATAATTCTTAATATAATGAAAGTGGAGACCGTAATGATTTGTCACGGCTACTACGCTGGGTTCATTTATCTAATGCACGCTGTGAGAGAGGCTTGCAGTAATGAAACAAAAACTAACATGTATTTTTATTTTGTTTTGCTCATTGGCTGTACTCAGCTGGGTATACATAGAAACTCTAGCGTAAAAACACTCTTCTTTTCGTTCTTGTACATTTCAAAATATGGAATAAGTGGCAGAATCGAATGCCGAACTTTTCTCTTACAAAAACTTTGAAATTGCAAGCCGCTTCCCGAATTGTCGAGGTAGCGTTTTTGTGTAGCGGAACTCAACGCAATTAAAATATTGAATATATTAATTTCTCCGAGTGGAAATCGAACTCACAATCGTTATGTTTACGTCGGATGTTATATAGCTGCGCCACAATCGCATGAAGTATATCTTATAATGAAAAAACTACATACAGTTGTATGTATAATGCAGTTCTCACAAAGCAGTATAGCTCACCTCTTAACCTCTTTTTCAGGTACATACTTTTAAACGCGCTTTATTCCATTTTGAACTGGTAACACTAATTTTTAATTAATTAATTTTTCTGTGTAACAAACTGTGTTATTTTTTATTATCTTTGTATTTATTATCATACGCGAACACAAACGCAACGAAATAGCTTTTGTTCGCGTGCAGAAATTTTAAAAGCTAATTTTGTATTAGACATAGAGCATTTGTTAGTATCTCGACAAATATGTTGTTTTAATTATTATTAAATAAATCAGCTTCACGCTGTATCCCGCACACAGCAGGGTAGGCAGAGGGAACCTAGTGTTAAGACACTCCCGTTCCCCACTTTCTGCCGAATTCTGGAGGCATTGCGTGTTGAGTGGCAGAACTCAACGCCGCGCTTAACCTCGACACCAGAGCGAAGAAATGGAAATATAAATTTAAGTAAATATTTCATCTCCTCGAGTGGGGATCGAACCCACAACCAGTCGGTTTTACAGTCACACCTCGTGCCGCTGCGCCGCGACCGGCCTCTTACTTAATTATTATCAATTAATATTTATTAGCATGTTTGAAAACTTCTGAGATTTCCTGGATTTTCCTTTTCCACCGTAAACGTTAAATAATTTCTTTATTTTAACTTTGTTTAACTAGTTTTGTTGATATGTTATTGAACGGTTCTGTTTTAAATGCGAATCTATAAAACTATACTATTAACATACACGCTGATTGAGAACCAAAACACACAGCTTTCTTCAAGCGAAGCTTCAGCTTCTTTCATAATCGTTCTTACAGAAACGTGGCTAAGGTTTCTTGCAGTGAGCTCTTCGACGAGAGATATGTGGTTTATAGAAAAGATAGAAGTAATGCCGTATTAATTCACAAAAATGAAAGTGGCGGTGTTCTTGTAGTAATTTCCAGACTAATACACTTCAAACGTATGTTTAATTGGGAATGAAAACTTGAAGACCTCTGGATCATTATTGAAATTCCGATATCACATTCCTTGCGTCGGGTTGCTCTCTGTGTAGTATATTTGTCCTCTTGTCCTTGATGATTGTGATTGCAACTGTATCTTAGGTGACTTTAATTTAGCTAGTATTCATTAGAATTTATTAAATGATGCTTCTTGCAAATATAAGGTGCCTAGTTTATGTCAATCTTTAATAGATTTAATTAACATATATGGACTTAAACAGCATAACAGTGTAGTCAATAAATCGGACAGAATACTTGATCTGGCCCTGTCCAATATTCCAACTTGCATAGTCCGTCTTAGTCACTCAACTCTCAGTAACATTGACCAGTTACATCCTCCTCTGGATGTAGATATTTCATTTGTAAGGTGTCGTTAAAACGAAACTTCCGTTTAATCAAGGATCATTGAAGCTAAGTAAAACCGATTTCATGAATATTTATAAAGAACTTCAAAACTGTGAATGAGTGGAGATGATAATGTTGTTAATGCATTTTTTCTAAATTTTATAATGCTTTTTGGTGCTATCATTGAAATTTTGTGCCTAAGCAAAAATTTTAAAAATCTCGATAAAACTCTCTCACCAAATCTCTGATTAATTGTAAATTAAAACACCATTTAAAAGAAAAATACAATCGTAGACGTCGTTTTTAAAAATATAAAAATCCAATGGGCGAACTAGAGTTGTATTTACTAGGTTGCTATATTATAGCAATCAAACGTGTGCATTACAAAGTGTGTAGTGACTCGAAAAGCAAAACGAGTTCTTACCCGCTTTATATGGCTGATGAATCGGTAAACGCCTCAGATGGTATACATATCTGTGAAATATTTGCCTCTTCTTTTGCATTGGTGTACATAATTAGTTCTATTCAAAATTCTAATTACAGAAATTCCTTGAAATACACGGAAAAAAGCAGTCATTTTATAATACTATTTATTATAGACTCTGAAACTCTATACTTTTCTTCCTCTACTGAGGAACCTGAAAAGCTTAGACGAAAATAAGGCTGCCAACTCTAATGGAATTGGGGCGATGTGCTATATACGTGAATCTTTTTATTAATTATATTTAATATGTCTTTGCAAACTGGCATATTTCCGACTGAATGGAAAAAAGCGAGAATAGTCCCATTTCGCAAAATAAACAGCGTAGATTTAATATCAAATTACAGACCTATGTCCATCTTATAAATTGTAGCTAAGGTACTAGAATCGTTTGTTTGTCTCTTTGTACAACTTCATTTTAAACAGAGTTTGTGCATTCAACAACATGGGTTTGTTCCTTCTCGGTCAACATGTGCCAATTTAGTTGATCTCACAGACAATATAGTAGAGACTCTAGGCTTGTGAGAGCAAGCTAGTGGACGTTGAATACACATACTTTAGTAAGGAATTTGATCGTATGCCTCATATTTATTGATGCAAAAGTTATCTGCTTATGGTATTTCTGATATTATATATAGAACATTTGGTAAATAGAACATTTTCTGTAGTAGTTAATAGCTCCTAATCCAATTCTCGGATGGTATTTCGCATTGGTCTCACCTGGGTCCAATGGTGCTCACTATGTGGAACCCTTATTCGTATCTTGAATCCTCGATTGGTGACCTATGTCTGTGACACCGGGTCGATCGAAAAAATTTCACGTCGTGTTCACGTTCCAGAATTTTAGCATCAACCCGGTCCGTGAGACCGGCGTCATCAATTACGTAAGTAAATTTTTAAACGTTGAACACACATACGCGCACACATTAGAAATCGTAAGTGCGTTGCAAATATACATTATAAATATATAAAAAATTGAACATAATACAGTGTATTAAGGAAATAATTCTGGAGTTTAAGCGGGGAAAGCCGTGAGCGGGTTGTTAGTAAATATATATATAATTATATCGTATATTATGACTGTTGTTAAATATAATTTAACGCATGCGGAAAGACACGTAAATAAGGGACATTTTTAATAAGAAATCATGACGATCTAATCTAAGAGGTTAAAGTGCAGGAGCACAAGCGCGTAACTATAAACGCGACAGTTCCTAGGTTCTATTCAAAATCGTGAAAAGGAAATACTTAATATTTTTATTTCTTCACTTTGGTATCGAGGACAAATAAGCACAGCGTTGTTGTTCCGCCACTCAATACGCAATGCCTCCAGAATTCAGCAGAAAGTTTGGGGCGTATTGTCTTAATACTAGGCTCCATATCCTGCTAAATGCGAGATACGGCTTGAATTTGAACAAAAATTTTCTTAAACGTGAATATATATCCGTATACTAGAGTGATTTCCGTTTAAGATCGCCGTCCCACAAAAGCCAAATGTCGATGCGTACATAAATAAGTACATCGGAGACATAAACTAATTGCTTTGCGGCAAGCACCAGCTACGGCCGGTCGTGTCCTGATACATCCGGTTTTATCCGGTTGAAACTGCCCGCGTCCGGTACGTACTGGATGTATCAAATATTACGCGAGGTGTAAAAGTTTACGGGTAAATAAACTTTACGCCTCGGTTTGTGGATCGAATAGTTAACTTACCAAATAAAATAAGCTTCTCTAAAGCGGGTTTATGGTTGAGCTTTTGTGTGTAGAAAGTGGAGTTTTCGTTTATTTTGTGATGTAAGATATTTTTTTATAGCTTAATAAATAGTTTTGAAAATTTTAAAGGAGATTTCATAGGGAAGGGTATGTTATTGTAATATTGCTAACACTAGGTAGTTATGCACTCATCCAAACCCTCAGTATTAGGTTAAGGGAGGTTATTCCGCTGGCTCAGCGAGACCACCGGAATATTCCCATTATTGTTAAAAGCACTTTTATCGTTTTGTAAAATTCATGATAAATTGTTGCAATCCATTATAATTTTTCTAATACAAATATTTTAACTTTAACAATTAATATTGTTGTGATCTAAAAATCGATCAGACGTATTAAATCGTTTTAATTTAAATTTGTATTTTATTTTTAAAAAAGTAAATTTTCAATTATAAAGTTTAACTAGGTTCCCTCTGTAAATTTTGCTTTACACTGTATTCACCGCATTCAGCAGGGTAGGCAGAAGGAACCTAAGGATATAATTTCATTAATTACCCTAATAAAGGGACATATATTCTTTACCATGGTATTAAGCAGTGGTTCGTTGAAAACAATACCTTTGTCATGTTCCCAGTTTTCCACCGAATTCTGAAGACATTGCGTGTTAAGTGGTGGAACTCAACGCTACGCTTTGCCACCAAACTTTGCTCGACACCAGAGCGAAGAAATGAAAATATTAAATATTTTATTTCCTCGAGCGGGAATAGAACCCACAACATGTCGCCTTTACAGTCACACTTTGTGCCCCTGAGCCACGAAGGACCTCTATTAGTTGTAGTTGATTATTAATATCGAAATGATTAAACACAGTTTTTTTTCTTATCCAGTCTTTGACAAAAAAAAATTATTGCCTTTTTTGTAATTAAACTAAAATCATTAAATAAAGCAACGACTTTTTTCTTTTAGTCCATTTTAAAATTGAAACGTAAAATATTGTCAATAATTTTGTGTAGTATGCGGGGCCTTATATTGAACAATATTATTATCACTATTGTATTGACAATAATATTGTGTGTGTACACACACAAGGTTAGCCATATACACCACACCTATAGTCGTATATATTTTTTTTCAATTATTTATTTTTATATTAAAATAATAATAAAAAAACCTTTTAAGGAACGAAAACGGAACCCTAATAAATATATAAAAACGAGTACTCCTATAATGATCCTTTTATAAATAATTCAAGGAGTTATATGAATTCATTTTGTAGCTTTTCGCGACCGCATGTAGCAGTCACTTTGATGTATTCTGTACTTACTCATACCGGCTTTTATTAAAAAAAAAACAGCTTCACGCTGTGTCCCGCTCACAGCAGGGTAGGCAGAGGGAACCTAATGTTAAGACACTCTGTTCCCCACTTTTCATTACATAAAATGTGTCACTAAACATATTTCTTCAAAAGCGGATGTTGTAGCGGAAAACCTAAGGGTATTTTTCATGAAACTATTATATAGTTTTGATATTTGGCATCAAATGAGAATATATAATTCATAATCGACTGTATTAAACATTCCTTTCCCATTAAAACACATCCGTTTCCGTTTTTCGCCGCATTCTTGCGAATTGAGTGGTGAAACTCAACGATGTGCTTTGCCTCGTCACCAGAGCAAAAAAATGAAAGTATTAATCATTCCTTCGATTGGGAATTAAAATAACAACCGTCGCCTTTACAGTCGCATCCTTGTTCCTGCGCCACTGCGGCTTCGAATTGAATTTTTAAATCAACATCACACACAGCAGGGTAGGCAGAGGGAACCTAGTGTTAAGACACTCCGTTCCCCACTTTCTGCCGAATTCTGGAGGCATTGCGTGTTGAGTGGCAGAACTCAACCGCCGCGCTTTACCTCGACACCAGACCGAAGAAATGGAAATATAAATTTAAATAAATATTTCATCTCCTCGAGTGGGATCGAACCCACAACCAGTCGGTTTTGCAGTCACACCTCGTGCCGCTGCGCCACGACCGGCCTCTTA